>NADL03000111.1:0-284553 GCA_002205965.3 Kappaphycus alvarezii
TGGATGCACAACAAGAGAAAACAACACATGCTTGCAGGGTCCCCCTGTTGCATACCTTCTTGGCTAGGGATGTCATGTGCGGCCGCTACGGGCAATATCACGACGTGTGCTGGGCGTATACCATGTTCAGAAAACGACACAGCGACGGTACTTTGGTCGGCAGCAAATTTATCATGCGCTGTCTCGAGAACCGATTGAATGCATTGTGTGCATCCACGGATACCAGTGCATGCTCCTCGTCCTGGCGCTCAACCAGTCTCCGTGCTTCGTGCACAATGGAGTCCAGTCCGCTGGGCACGCCATTGGCCACTTGCAAGGGTGCGAGGTACTCCCTCGTGTCTTCTATTGCTTGTGGTAGGAGCACCTTTGTTACGAGTCGCCGCAAGGCCGTCCCAATAGCAATGGGGCGAATCTTGTCTGGCCGAGGTTGGATGGGTAGCAGCGTCGCAGAAGAGATCAGAGGGATTGTGTCGTCTGGTAAGTCCCCTTGGGCTAGTCTTGTCACAACTGCAGTTAGCGCCGAGATGCCCGTCACACCTGCTTCAGGACTCACCGTTGTGTTGGCCAAGAATCGAAGGAGCCGAGGGGACATTCTGTCCGGACCCGGCGCGGAGTTTGGATTCAAGCGTCGGACGGCGTGTAGGACTGCCTCCTCAGTGATGTCCATCGGGAGCGGGAGATCTCTCGTGTCGATGGCTGTCACAGGAGTGTTCGGTGCAGGGTGCAACTCTCGCAGACGTTCCAAAACGTGTGGGTCCCGCACGTCCGCAATGTGCGACTGATGTAGGGTGCGCATCGCACGCCCGTATTGTGCATCTGCCGCTAGGTGGGCTGCCCGGCGAAACTTTGGGTCTCGCTTGTTGTCTGTCTGGGATTGCTGCGGGCGGCGTCGGACGGTTCGCTCTTCCCTGATCTGGTGTGCTTGGATGGCTTCTCTCCAAAGTTCATTCCATTCGCCTGCGGTGGCGCGGCGGATGCGTTCTCGCAGTCCTTGGCTTTGCCTTGTCTGAGACCGCCATCCGGCTTCCCCACGGATTAAACGTCGCAAGACAGCGGTCGGGAGAAGATGTATCCGGAGGAAGGCAATGTGCACTGCTTTTGCGTCCCGTGCGTTTGCTGCGGATCGAAAGAGTCGAATGAGCAATATGGCAAGACTGTGAATGCAGTTCCCAGGAATGCGGTTGAAGATGTCCGAGGGCCTTAGCGGGCTGTGCAGTGCATCATACACCGAAGGAAGAGGAGTGGTAGGGGTGGACTGGTCGTTGGTTGCGGAGGAAGTCGTCGGAGGCATCAGGGGCATTGATACGGGGAAGTGGGAAAGGAGGGAAGGACTAATGGCGAGAGGCCTTGCTCGCCCGTTTTCCCGGTGGGGGGATTGGTCGAGTTGTGCCTTCACCGTCCGCATCTCCTTCATGCGTTGTGACAGGGCGCGGGTGCGTTTCGTGCGTCGTTCGGTCTTCCCCGTGTGTGTGGAGGGGGCTTCAGGAACGTCCGGCTTTGGTTGCGTAAGCTGGTGAGCCGCACCTGTTTCCTGGGGTTTTGCGACCCTAAGGTTGACAGGTGAGGGTTCTCTAGGTGTGGGGGCCAGGGTAGTTTTGTTTGTCGCCGGTGGCGTCGCACTGTCGGGTTCTTCATGGACTGTGGTGGTCTCCAGTGTTTGCACTCCACCGTCCGGGGTCTCGTCGTTGTTGTCGTGGTGGGCCGCTGGTGGAGGTTCTGCCTCCGGTGCTGCGCCTGGGGTGTCCTGCGTACTGTAGTCTTTGGGGGAGCAAGGTTTTCGCACCCCGCGTAGAATTTCGCGATGAAGTTTTCAACAAAAGCATCCCCTCTCGGAAGGGTTGCTGCTGCGGCGTCAATGAGGCGGGTGATTGCTCCCGCCAGGGCTTTCCTGTTTTCCAGTGTTATTTCGGAGGCCACGGTCTTGAGCTTTGCAACCTCGCGCGCAGCAGCGACGCAAGTGCCAACTTTCCACTCGGTTGTGGGGAGCTCGGCGATGAGTTCGGAAAGCGGGCTGGTGGAGAGGCGGGCGCCGTCGTAAATGTTTGGGATCCCCCGGAGTATTTTTAGGAGATCGTTGGAGTCCGCGGCGTAGTGCACAACTATTGTCCAATCTCCCGATGTGAGGAGTGCATGCTTGGGCAAGGGCACTCCGGCATCCTCGGCAGCGATCAGTAGGCTTGTTTGTGCGTCTTCGTATGCCGGCAAGGCTCCATTGCCCGGAGGGCCTGCGGAGAAAGCCAGCGTGGACATCATAGGGGCCAGCGTTGGAGGTAATCCTGTCATACCATTCAGGTCGACAGGGGCTCTCGGTTTGGGGGCGCGGCTCCGACGCGTCGGGGTCTCCTCGTGCGATGGGGCATTCGGAGCCAGCGATCCTGCCTGCAGCCGGCAGAAATCCCGCACAGTGGAGGGGACCGTAGCTACTCGGGGGCTCTTGTGAGCCTTCACAATTTGTGCCCACGAAGGCGGGCGCGCCTTGGCTTTGGTCTTGGCGGCGCTCTCCATGTTGGCGTGGTTTGCTCAGTGGGAAGTGCAGTCAGTGTTGGAGGGTTGTGTGTGATGGAACGAAAGCAAGAGGAAAAATCGGAGATCTGTTTGTTTATTAGACGTTTATCCAAAAGAGGGAGAGCCATCTAACTGCAGCGTTGCAGACGGTGGTACAGGAAGCCGACATTCGCAACCCGAAGTTTACGGGCTCGAGGAAGGCTTCCGTGCGAACTTAGTGAGCGGAGTGATTTCTGTGTTGATGCCTGATTTTGAAATCTTCACTTGCGTACGTCTTTCAGGCGCACAGTCACTGCTGCTCGATACTCGACACGTCCCTTCGCATCCGCGTATATTTCCTGTTCTTCCCGTAACGCGCGTGCCAAGGCATCACCCTCAGCGAGTTTCTTGATGTCTCGATAGCCCTCAAACAATTTCTCCACTGATGTCTGCCTGAGCTTGTGAGGAAGCTTTGGTTTCGGGCTGAAAGTTACCACCGGCTTTACAACTCCTTCTCGAGAGACAGTGTATCCGTTGGGGCGTACCCCGCGAATGATTTCACTGCCAGGCACATGCTTGACTTGCAAACCACTGGAGCTGGGCAGCGGGATCACGGCTTCAGAGGCAGTTACGGCGACTGCTGGTCTAACAGAGAGTTGCGGGTTTGCTTTCTTTGCAGCCACTTCTTGGGGAGCGCTGCTTGGATTTGAAGCTGTCGCACGAGAATTGGAAGAACCCAACGAAAAATTTGTCTTAGGAAACAACAATCCTTTGCCTGGCTGACGCAAAAGAGAATTTCCTTGGCTGCTTGTCGAGTTTGTCTTGGAGCTTTTGCCTGTTACTTGACTCCAAGCAGAGGGCAGTTTCGCGGCACCTGGGCTTCGTACAGTACCCATTGACTGAGGCTGTGATGCAGGCTTGGATACCACATTGGGCAACTTGAGAATCGATTTCGCGGGAGGCTTTGAGATAACCGGTTTCGGTTTCTTCAGAATCCCCTTAGGTAAAAGTAATGCTTGAGGTTTCTTGGAGGCGGAACTTGCAGCTGTGATCTTTTTTGAAGGAACAGGTGGTAATGTGTCAGTAGTGACGTTTGCAGAGGACTTCGTCTTGGGTTGTTTGGTGACCGCTTCAGAGAGCTTACTGGCGTTTGCCTTTGATGGACCGTTTCTCACAAATGGTTGCAAGGGCCTCGCACTGATCGCGGTTTGTGTTTGCGGGGCCATGGAACTTGAGATGGCAGTACTCGCAGCCTTTGTCATTTGGCGCTTCGAGGCATCTTGTGCGGCTTCAGGGCGCCTTTCTCGCTTTGATGATGGCTGAAATACTCGTTCTCCGGCTGAAGTACCTCCTGCCTGTGGACGATTGCGTTTGGAGAGTATACTGGGACCCGCCCTTTTCGAGGTGCTCCACGCATTAGGGGCAGGAATTTGCGAATCTGTTTGGTGCTTGTCCTTGAGGGCGTCAGCTGCTGAGTAATCTGCGTTGGTATGGGATGAAGGATCCGACTCAGGATTGGTCTTTCGAAATCTCTTGGTGACAGCTGAGTAGACGGAGACTGGGTCTCTCCCGGCCGATGTGTTGCCTGTGTGTGCGGGAGTTTGTGCGCGAGGGTTGGCGGGCGATTGAGTCTTTTGACGGTCTAACTTTTCGGCTTTGGAGGCGGGATTCGATTTGTCCGAGGGGTTTGTGGACATGGCACGGATGATACCCCTTCGAAGCATTTCGGAGGCCGCCTCCACAGCCTCAGTGATGGTCGGAAGCCCAAGGACATCAATGTAGACAGGGGCAGGGCGCGAATACTGGCGTCCTGGATAGAAGGAGTAATGGTAAAGAGAATTACGTAGAGGTTTCGGGAAGGAACACTTGATTAGCAAAGATGTTTGCGGCTAAGGCGGTTCGACCGGAAACTTGGGATGTAAGATGACTGACGAAAGAGCTTACCGTCAATGCCAACACTGATGTGGTTTCTTGGGGTCTGTAGTCATTGCGTAGATGCTTCCTTTCGAAGGAACGGGTCAGTAATTATAGGTTAGAGGATTGAATTTGGAAATCTACGGACTATGGCAGATGAAGTCGGAGGGACGCTGTTCAACCTCTGGATACGGCTGTGAATCGACGAAGGGTGTCAAGTACGTCGGTCCTGTAGAAAGACACTCTGGATTATGAAAACTCAAGATAGAGGCAGACCATTCGGGTTATCGCTTCTCGCGGAAATCTGCAACCGGCAGACGTCTCGGGAACGCTGCAGCTGCGGGCTGTGTAAGCGATTCGGCAATGTTAACGTTTGCCCAGTTTACAAACTAGCGAGGTCCAAGCATTGAAGGCCTGACGTTACCGTTTGACAGCATTTTCGCCACAATGTGCAAAATAGAATGTGCTGTACAGTGAAGTACAGTACAGTACTTCATTGTACAGTACTGTACAGTACGAAGAATGAAGAATCTTTTGCGGCAATTACAGTAGTTTCTATGGACTGCAGTGCTGTACTGTACAGAAAAAAACTTCCACTCACCAGTTGTAAATTTTATTTCTATTTTTTTTTGGAAGTGTTGACATCTACTTGTAACTTTTTTACCCGCTCGCTCCGTCCCACGCAAGAGCCAGGGCTTTCAACCCACTCATAAGCCTCAACGCAGCCAACGCAGAGAAGCAGCGGAAATACCAAGGGTTCCTTGCTGAACTGCCTGGGGAGAAACAGGCTGGTTCCTGTTCCCATCTCAACGCTTGGAGGATGGCATCCGGCGGCGTTCTCCGTCGTCAAGGAACTCGCGAGAACTGTTGCCACTCGCGCAATGGAACGGTTTTCGAAGGTTAGATGCATTCTTTTACAGCGGCACTCCGCATTGACAGTAACCTCCAATGCCGCTTGTTTGCTGGCTGGCCTCCCCTCCACCTTCTGGTAGATTGGAGTGCCATCTACAGTTTTCGATGCATTGTACGGTTTCGCAAATGGCTTGGCCAGTATACGGTATCTACGCTCCGGTACAAATTTACTGGGTACCAACCCACATATCTACCACAGTAAATTAACCCCCCATTTTCTATACTTTTTTATGCAGTCATCACCAGTAGATACTGAACGCATTAAACTGAACGCATTAAACTTCTTCTTCATTACCTGGTCCGAGTGTGAAGTTTAGTACACAATAGGGGTGTCATGACTCATGGCCAATGAATGTTGGACCCTGCGAAGATACGACTCTCATTGGGTAAGCCAAGATACAAATAAGGGTTTTCTGTAAAGCATCAGGAGTCAAGATGATACATGTGTATTTACTAATACCACTCACCTCAACCCCTAATGGACCATGTGGCCTCACTTCAGGAAATGACATGACAACCCAAATAATAGATTACCCAAAATTTTCCCCCCTATTTAGTAATTATTTTACACCAAGTGCGGCTTACCTTGTTTGACTACAGTACTTCAAACTGAACTCGACGTGAACCCTTGTACTGTACAGTACAGTATAATACCATGCACTACGGTACAGTACAACTTTTATACCAAATCTTACTGATTGCGGGCTTGCTGCATTTCTCATGCTGGGTTAAGGACTTGTTTTCTACAGTACTGTACAGTATGTACTGTGTACAGTACTGTACTGTACTGTGCAATACTGTACAGTAGGAGACACGAGTAAAAGCAAGTTACCAACTGAGCCACCCTGGCAATGATACAGTGAGTGCATTCAGAAATTAGACAAATGGATAAATTGACAGATCTGACCAATAAGATTACAGAATTTAGAATGTCTCAGTGACAAATTTTGTCAATTTGTTGGGGCTGCAGGGGGGGCAGAACAAATCGACAAACATTTGTCGATGAGGGGTAGGCCAAAGGTATTTTCGGTATCCTTGCTCATGGTACATCGTCGCCTTGTTATCTGTGCTGCCGTATCGGCAGCAATAGCAACTGCTATCGCCATCAGACTACGACAAAAAAGGCCACACGGATTTCTGCGCGTATTGTTCGAAAACGGCAACCAAGATATTTACGAGTTGCGTTGATCCGTCCGATTTCGTTTCAATCCACCACAACATGGAGACAGCTTTTGTCGTGCGGGACTTCATCTGACTTCATAGTGTCCCTTAACTTTGACCGTCATTCTTTCTTCACTGTCCTACTACCTTTATTTCAAAGAAAGCGCCAAACGGTCAACTACGGCAGCCCGTACAGATGCGGACCAAAACTGAGAGGGCGTCGGGCGACTATAACCACAGAAGATCTCCTTGGTCGTGTTCTCTGGTAATTGAAATCTTGTTGCCGGCAGTATGCCCTGTGTCCGATATTTGGTTTGGTATCAACGTCTCTAAACGTTTGGGTAGACTATGGTTTAGAAGTTCTCTTACGCGTCTGCTGCGATACAAATGATACTGTCTTGCATGTTAGATGGCCTATTTGGCAAGAGATGAAGGAGTCTGCGGAACTTTTGGAATGCATTGCACCGAATGGACCGATTTTAAGAAACGTTTTCGGTATTGTTGATGGAGGCAGGATGCCTTGTGCAGACTTTATTGATAAAAACACGTAGAATGCTTACTACGAGTGATACACTGCAAGCATTGAGGTCACTAACCTGTTTATGTTTAACTTCAAAGGAGAAATCATACATGCAGGCGTTAACTATCCGGGTTCATGGCATGTCAGTAAGCTGGCGGCACTATTCGGGCTTATCTACCCGAAGTTAGGCGATGAAATGACTCCGCCTGGGTTTGCTATATTAGGTGATAGTGCATTCCTGGTGGATAGTCGTATTGCAAATGGAAAGATTGTACGTGCCAGAAAAACCAACGAAACAGCAGGAATTCCGGAAAGCACTGAAATGGCGGCGATCGATCTGGTGATGCAGATAATTTTGCCAAGTGAAAGGCAGTCTGCCGAGTGGGGGGTGAGAGCCGTTAAAGCACCTTTCGGAAGATGCCGAGTTGCTCTGTCTGCTGATAGTAGTAGAAGAAAGCGACTGTTGACCGTTTGTGTGTGCCTTTTTAATGCGAGAACGAGATTGGTTGGGCTCAATCACATAACAAAGACGTATGCAAACCCTGAAAGTGATACTACACCTTGGGTACAGCGGTTTGTAGAAGAGCAGAATGAAGTTTCTTAGGCATAAGTTAGTATCGTCCGAATAAAAAGATGTTTAATGATGTGAGATGGCGGCGCCATCCCGCTGGGGATCCGAGCGAAGCGAGGGCGCGCGCAGCGCGCCAGCGGACCACAGGTAGCACGCGCAGAATCTAAAACTTTTTGACGATCAGTTCTTTCATTTCCTTCAACGTCTCGTTCAAAACGCCTAGCTCAGATTGCATTTCTTTCTTAACAATATCTGTAACATCCTCCTTCGTAAGCGCAGTGACATCACATGAGGGTGTGGAGCTATCCACAAGTTTCTGTATCGCACAGGAGATGTCACCAACGTGCTCAATCAATTCATCGTCTATTTCGTCACGCGCAATACCTGTTGCCCCTGCCCTCCGTTTCCCTCGACGAGCGCCAAGCGGCACACCATCCGCCCGCCGCTTTTTTCGCAACGATACATGCTCAAAAGACGCAGCGGAGGATCCGTTTTCGCCATCCATCGCATCCACGCTGGCCGACTCATCTAGAGGTTCGTCCACGTCGCCAACCGAGACGGCATTGACCTTGCCAAGGATATCCCTCGCAATATGCTTTGCTCGTCGTACATGCGGTGGACACGATGGGTCTCTAGTAGGTTTCTTGACATAAACCAGCTTGTCAAATTTCATCCGGAGTGAGTCAGAGTCTCTTGAAGGCCGTTGCTCCATTTCAGTGTACTCAAGGAAACGAGTGGCAACAGCGGCCCAATCATTTCCCCCAATTGGCTCCAGCTCCTCAACGATATCTAGTAGTTTGTCAACGTCTGCTTCACTGTAGTTGGGCGATCCACTTCGTTTCCCTTTCTTCGTGCTTGACGGTTTTGAGACGGAGCCTTGTTGTGGCGTTGCAGACGTCAGTTCTACAGGGGAAGCGGGGGCGTGATAAGGGTTGGAGAAATTGTTTGTAAGCTTGTCATCTGTACCATTTTCATTGCCAACCATATTTGCAGTAGCCATAATACCTTCAGTGTTGTTGGCGAGGGTGTAATCGGAGGCAGAAATGGTTTGAGTACACTTTGATACGGCTTCGAGAGAAGACATGAAACAGGAAAGGGTTGAAATGTGGATCAGGTAGAAAGCCTTGACGACACTTACGGCTTCATAGTAACCGAGGCTGCACGCAATATTGGTAAACGTGTACAAATGTTTATCAATTTATCAAATTGTTGCGTTGATTTCTGATGCACTACAAATTCTGGACAATTCTGGATTTGTAAATCTATCCAATTTCTGAATGCACTCAGTAGCAGCCCACACATGCGCGGATGCAGTGTTATTGATGCAGTATCACAGCCCAAAAGGTATGACACGTGTAGCACGCAGCAAGTATGCTGATGGAAGTCTACTGTAAGCACTGCAAGCTGAGCTTACAATGGCTGACACAACTACTGACCGTTGTGCTCGACGGGTTGGCTTCCCCTTATTGCGGCAAGAACAAATGTTTACTTCTGTCTGATGCCGGATGATTCTTTTCTTGGACTTGTTGCGCTACTCAGTACGCAAGCCATTACATATGTAGACTTTTTTTAGCCCGTCTGCACTGTATTTGAAAGTACATTACAGTACAAGGTAGAGCCAGTCCACTATAAAAATTAAATCTAGTCGCTACAGGAGTATTTTGTACTAGATTAACATCATGAAATATCTAGTCATTTCTGCTGAGCTGCCACAGGTGCTGCTCTGGCACCATCGCGAGCCCTTTCGAATAAAAATTGATCCATGTGATGGGGATAAACTTTGCTGTTAAATCGTTGCTATACATAAGCACCAAGGTGTAGCTAGAGAGCTCACCGATTGCAGCTGCCAGTATCGATACCTCGTCCAAACTATGGATTCCGAATTCTCGGTAGGGATAGTTGGCACTAAATGGTGTACTGTACAGTATATTTAGGAAGCTTTTTGTTTCTCCTTGAAAGATATCGCTATCTTCTCAGTAGAAGATCAATTTTCGACATTGACATACCTGAACTACTGCTTTTAGGTAACGAGCTCAGCTGCGGCGCAAAGTATTCAGCTACCGAAGCCGAGTCGCACGGAAGACGACGCCAGTTTTAATCTTTCACCTCAGTCTAACCGTAAAGCTGGTAAATTGGGACAAACCAGTTCAAAAATCGGAATTTAATTGGAAAACTAGGAAAACGTCTCCCATTTTGGTACAAACGAGCAGCAATAGAAGACTATCTCTAATTTCTATTAGACTGCAAAACGCACAACCGAAAGTGCTCTCATTAGGTTCTTTCAACATCATTCCATATCACTTTCAAAAATAGCAGTTTTTTCTTCGAAATTTAAACTGCGGAAATTTGTCACACCACACGGAGTATGAGGGTTTAGTACGTACTCTCATTATCAAAAGTGTTTCCAAGAAACATGGTTAATCAAAAACAGCAGAATCAGTATTCAACAAGTGGCTCCGTGCCCGCTTCGCGTGCACCAGAAAGGGGGGTGTAGAGTAAGAGTGATGGAGTAAGGGGTGCGGTAAAAAGTAATTGAGAAGTAAAAAATCGTTCCAAAACACACAATTTTCTAAGTAGTTTATGATGTGGAACCCGGTTCTTTGGCAGCGCTGCGAACTGCTGTACAATCAACAGTTTTAGTCGCAACGCAATTTCGTGAAAGCAAGAAGATCGGTTGGATTTTATTGGGAAGTGCCAACGCAGTGAACGCTGGTGAAAGCAACGGACGGTGTCGTCTACAGTGCTTAACTTCTCAGTATTATAATCATACCGAGAGAAGAAAGTATTAATTTTAGGAGAGGCACTAAAACTAAATACAGTATCCGTGAGAACGCGGCAGAAGCCGCAGATCGACTGCGACGACGGCGTGGCAAGCACTTACAGTACCGAACTGTAAAGCAACACTCCTTCCGCTTGAAAAAGGCGTTCCACGGAAACCAAGCGTAAATACAGTAACAAGAAGAGAATGGTGGATAAAATTGGAAGGCATGCGACGGTCAACTTTGACTTCAGCTTGGTTGGCTCGGAACTCAGTTCAGTGGCAGAAGGTCATGCCTCCGGGCAATATCTTTCTCCTGCTTGAGCTGAGTGTCGGGTCTAGCCGAGCGCGAATCTTAGTTGAAAATAGCAGAGATGACACGGGGTCGTGAGTAGAAGGAATGCAGAGCTCAAGATGGCGAATGGACGTAAGATGGGATAGGATATAGACTTCGGAAAGACATGAAGTTCAAAGTCAAATGCCGACTCTACAAATCCAAATCTATTCCCGGTTAACTTTCTCCTGAAGGATCTATTGGGTCCGGTTGGAGGTTAAGAAATCCTTTCTCGATGGTATCGCGGAACAAAGCATGGCTCATCGGCTTTGACAAACTGTCCGCAATATTTTTGGAGCTTCGAAAGATCCAATATCCGAGATAAGTCCATCGCGAAATCCTTCTCGGGCAGCTGCAATATCTAGCATCATTCGTTTCTCCGATGTTCATGAGCCCTTACTGATCACATCAAACATGCACTTACTGTCTGTGAAGAGGTGAAATGTTATCTGATTGTTCAATACTGCAGCTAGATTAAGTGAGTAGGCCTGAGCGAGATCGAACATGTCGCTAAAGGCAATAACCTACCCGGCCATAACTGAACGTGTTAAGCGGCGAGCTTTGTATGATTTGAAAAAGATTGGTACAGCTGTTCCGCTTTCATCGCACAAGAAGACTAATGGCCAAGCTGAGAAGAAATTTTTTCCTTGTTAGCAAAGGATGCGTCTGAAAAACCAACACTACGAATGCTCTCGAATTTCAGCTTTGGGATACGAAGGCAAATCGGATTCTAAATGGCATAACGGATCGCCTTGTTTAGTCTGCGAATTGTTGAAGGCTGATTTTCTTGAAATTGGGCATCAATGGCTTTTGCGGGCTGAGGTCTCTCAAAGCGACAGTCAATGCCTAGACTTTGCTGGCTAAACAAGTCTCGTTCTCATTGACCTAAATTAACCGAAGGATGCATACAGAGGAATTTTTCGAGTTTAAGTAGGTACCCCTTTTGATCGATGACGATTGTGCCATGCTTGAGACGATTGATGCGAAATCCTATGAAATAGAAGAGAATAGAAGATTATTCATTCACCTAGAAATTCCCTTTAGTTTTCTGTGAGAGATCTCAGAACTCTGAGCTTCCGCTTCGAATCAAATCGTCTATATAGCCTCTGCTAAGCACTGATAAGCAGCTTTCCGTTTTCAGGTAGTACAGAGCTGGGTCGACCCGAGACGGTGTCATCTTAAGGTCCTTTCTGTGATGTCGGTCTATTTTGACATGACAAAAGTCACCGGAACTACTCGGGCCATACAATGGACGAAGTAACTTGAAGCACTGCTCAGGTTTCAGCTCAAACTGTGGTGCAGGGTCCTTGATGATTATATTACTGCAGAGAGGCTCGCTAGATTGGAGGTGTGCTTGGGTAATGTCTGCTGTCCAAGTTTTGAATCCAAATATTTGCGCTATTGCAAGGAGAAGCCGTACGGATGCGGGCTGCAGTGTGGTCGATAGATGAACCACCATGTTCTTGGATTTATCCCTATGACCTCCGATCACATACCTTGCCTTGTACTCCTTTTTCCCGTCCAAGGTCTACTTTATGGAAAAGATGAATCTACCAGGGAGAGCGTTTCAGTCTTTTAGGATATCTTCTTTCAATATAACCTTGAAAGTTCCTCTCCAGAGAAGAATTTTAATCTCTTCGCAAATTGCCTGATTCATTTCAGGACTTTGCTCACGATCATCCCTAGGGTTAAGAGTCTCTGTAGAAAATATGAGATCATCCTCTGGAGTCACGAAAGTGTGGGTTGCGCGCTCAAGGTCGTAGAGGAAAGAATGAGACAGATCGGAAGGAGAAATGTAGGGTTTCACTTGCGCTAACTCGAATGGTGGCGACTGGCTCTCTTGGGACTAGCTTCTTATCGTAGTCTACTGATGAAACTTCATAAGGGCAGATCCAATCGCCTATCCTATTCGCGGCGACCTTTTCTCGATACACGAGTACCTTGTCACCGGGGTGGTATGTGCGATCGCCGGCGGGAGGAATTGCGTGGTGAAGGGCACGCTTGAGCTTGAGTTCAGCCATTTGGCTCTCCATATCCTTGCGACCAGTGACAGCGAGTTGAGCCCGTACTTGTAAAATGGAACGGCTTGGTATTGGCTTAGATATTGTCTAGATCTGTGGGTACTCTCCAAAAATGAGGGCGGAAGGTACAAGTACTTCCTAGCCAAGCGTGTCTTTCATCGCCTTGACGGACAAAGCAAGCGCTAAATGCTTGTCAGCATCAGGTTGGGAGATCATGATTTTCCTGAATGTATCGCACAGGGGTTCATGATATCGTTCTACGATTCCCAGGCTGGAAAGTTCTTCCACGCTAGTGTTGTTTACTTCCATATCGGCGATACGGGCCAAATGAATTAATTTTGGGCCCAGTTGTGGTCCCTGTGTGACCGGTCTGTATACACTGCAGCCCAGCATTCGAGGAGGGTCGCCCAAATGAATTCTATTGATACAGACGGAAGAAATCTCGCGACCCCAAAACGCGTGGCCTCATCAACGATGTGCAAGATATGATCGCAATTGATATACATGATATCAAGTATGATCCTTTCGTTGAAGCGGTGGTTTTCAGCACCAAGTGTCACGCGGAAACAGTTGGGAGCCCGCCGAATTCGATGGCAAGGGTCACAGCGCTTTAAATCTCTTTCAAGGGTACAAGTGTCTCCGGTGTGGCTTCTTCCGGTCCGGCGCGCTTGATAAGGTTGAAAAGTTTAGAGGTGCTTAGATGGAAGAACTGACAGTGCAATCTGCTCAGCTGAGTCTTTGTTAAGATTGTTTCCTTTGGTACGTTCATCCAGGCGTCGATATAATAGAATCTACCTTCCCGTGCGTTGTGGGGAACGCGCTTAACTAACCGATTGGAAACGGTACATGGGGTTATCGATTCGCGGTCTATAAGATCAAGTCCATGAAAAGCTGGTACATCCGCTGCCACTGTATCCAGTCCTACATGTATTTAGGGTATTCCAGGAGGCATATGTAGTTGAATAGAGATTCGACCCAGAGAATCAAAAGTGGCGTCTGCGAAACGAAATCTATGGTTTGAGGGGAATATTTTGCGACTGTGACAGCCGAATTTTTCTAGGATACAGTTAAGCTCATCGCGCCCAGTAACAGATCTAGGGGCTCCAATATCGCACAAAAACCCAAGCGGACGATGAGATGCTGTATACATACGATTTTCGCCTACATATACGTTTGACATGTTAATTTCGACCTTATCAATCGATTGTTGCCGGCAGTGTTTTCTCTGGCAATGCAGACGTGGATCTATATCGTCCCGCCCCTGAGACAAAAATCCATTTCATAGTTCAACGAGTGTGATCCTTCATCCATTGCTGTACTTTTGTGGCCAGGGAGTATGTCACTCTCTATTGTATCAATGGAGTTCGGTTGACCGTAATATAGCGTCAAGTGGGTTCCTTGCGCATGATCATGCTCAAAGATGCTATAACCTGTAGAAATTGAACCTATGATTGAATCCGATGCAACGAGTTCATCGTTCTCAGCTTGGAACGTTTCTTGTTCGCGCTTAGCAAAGTCGATATTTTCACGGATGGAGTCCTGTTCTCCCTCAATGAAATCCACCAAGACGTGTTCAGATGATTCAACATTTCTAATGCGTTGACGCGCGTATTACGCGATGTCCTTCGGGTCGCATTTATGGGTACGAGTCCAGTGAGGATGGCCACACTTGTAACATTCTTTTCCGCAGTTGCGATTTTCATGGACGTTCTGGGGGCGAAAGATCGAGCTGGACGGATTCGGTCTTGAATTTGTTCGACTTATGTAGCGAGTATCCCGTCCATATCGCATATGGTTGGTCTCAAACTCACCTTGTTCATCGGCTAAACCTGTAAACTGGAGGCGATTTCTCCTGTCTTCTCCTTGGGTAAGCGTCTGAATTTGGCGGTGACGCAGGAGAGATTCGTGAAGAGAGGTGACGAAATTATTAAACGTAAGATCAAGGGCGGTGAGGTTCTTGACAGGGGAATAGGACCAATGCAAAAATTCCAAAGCGGTGACAGCCTTTGTAAGGTAGTCAATTTTGTGGGCACCATCGCTTAATACCTTGGGACACTGCGAGGAGAGTTCATTGAAAACATCAATGATTCTAAAGTCCTTCAGAGACATCGGTTATCCCTTTTGAATCCATAAACGAACGAAGGCGAAGAGTTTCCAATGTTCCCTTTACGACTAGTCTCCTCGCATCACTGCTATATTCTTCACGCATAACCTGACATTTAGAGTTTTAGGTCATATTTGACCTTAAACTCCACGTCAAATATAGGTCATATTTGACATGCAGTTGTTGAAGTAAAGCTTACTGGCGGGGCAATCAAAAGATGTGCAACAAGTTGTGAGACTTTTGCATATCAGAGAAACTGTTATGCTCCGTGGAGATCTCGAAAAACTTCAAAGTATCATTGATATCGAGCTTGATGTTTCCATTGAACTTTTTATCTTTGAATAGATTCACTATGAATATTGTCTTGTTGAAATCTTCTGCATCGGACGTGCCGGTGTTCCCATCGGAACCTCCCGGACTCACTGGGAGAGTTGATGGGATTTCAGAAGGAGACTGCGGATTATTTGTTAAGGCAGAGGCCAGCATGGGTGATCCGGATACAACGGAAGGGGCCATAAAGAGTGATTATTTCACGCGTTGACAATTTGCAGGCTTACCCCTAATTCGCATCCAGGAAAATATGCCATCCAAATGTGCATCATTGTTCGCAAATCGGTAATTTATGCAGGAGATCCAATGCTTTCGTTCACATATCGTTCCAGTATGTCGTCGAAGAGATCAGATAGGTCACACATAACACGGAGCGTTAACAAGAGTTGCTGAAAAAACTCCGGGGTAAAGATGTACTGCGGCGGTGGCAGAAGTTCGGCAAGATGGTTTCAGACTTCTTCTGGATCTGATACTTCGAACGAAGACGTGGCGGAGTCGGGGGCTTCATCTTCGGGGCAGTAAAATTCCAACGTAGATTTAGCAGAGTCTAGCCGCATCTTTGATAAAGGATACTGAATTGACGAAGTATTGATTTTCTTGAGGATCTTGTCGGCCTTTGACTTGAACGCGGTGCGAGTAGTTAGTGCCATGGCGTTGTATTATGCTGTTCAAAAAAACAAAAGAGAAGAGGGTATCTGGAATGGAGGAATATAAGAAGAAGAGCTGTAAATCCGGTTTGTTGTGGAAACCGGTTCTTACGAAGCGCGGCAAACTGCTGTACATGCTGTGTTCACCCTCCCGCTGTGGCTACCTTACAAACTCGCTTTCCCCAGTTCCTTGCAGTAGGGCTTGTAAGCCCGTATCGCCGCCAGGTTCTAGACAGGAAAACAACTGTTCTGTAAAGCATCGGAGATGAGGGCTACTATAGCACACCCGACGTGACTGACGTCAACCCCTTACGACTGGGATTCGAACTCGAGACTTCTCACTGGTCTTTCGCTGGTCTAGCCAACTCGGAAACAGTGTATACCGATTCTTACTGGCCAATTTGAAAAAATTGTATTTAAAGAAAAAAAAAACCAAAACTACACGTGTGACTCTTTCGACCAATAGGAAAGACAATGGAAACTTCGGGCATTACTGTAGAGTCTCTGGCACAACCTGTAAGCGAACTTCAACGCCAGCTGTCAGAGGCTCATAATCAGATCTCCGCACAACAGAACCAGCTCAATTACGCTGCTCGCAAGGTGGGAGCTCTCGAGAATGAGCTTTCTCTCGTCAGGATCAATGCCGGTAGCTCAAATGGTCAAAACGAAACCAAGGACGCCCCTAAGAAGAATAAGCCGGGATCATTCAGCGGAAAAGGGTCCGTCAGGAGCTGGTGCGTGCAGATGCAGAATTATCTTGGTGAAGCAGATGGGCAAGCTACCATGAACATTGCACTAAGCTATCTCTCTGGAAATGCCCATGAGTGGTGGATGGTCCATTCCAAGAGCGCCGCGGGGCAGGAGATTCAAACATGGAAGGAACTGAAGACTGCCCTTCTCAACCGCTTCGAGACGTTAAACAAGGAAAAAATCGCCCGAGACAAGCTGGCTCGCTGGAAACAAGTTAAAGACGTTACTGCGTTCAATGAAGATTTTAACAAAATATTGTTGGATATACCAGACATAGGAGTCAAAGATCAGATTGATCGCTATTCACGCGGCCTGAAACCGTACATTTGGAAAGCATTACGCACGAAAGAATACTCTAAGCTTTCTGATTTAATGGCAGATGCGGAAAGAATCGAAGCTGCTTACAGGCGTTCAGGGCCGTTAGATAACCACAAATCGAGTACAAAATCGCTGACCGGAAGTTCAAGTACTGGAAATAGTGCTCCTGTGCCCATGGAAATGGGAACGTTGAAATGAATCAGGTATACAGTCCTCAAATGTTAACTTACGAAATTGGATGAAGCAGAACGTGAGAGATGCATACGTGAAGGACTCTGCCTGAGATGCAGACAGAAAGGGCACATTGCAAAAAACTGCCCAAAAGCCCAAAGGAACTGACTGAAGGTCCTCAATCAGTTCTGGATGACAGAAATCTTATTGTTTCAACAATAAGATCCCAGGAAGCATTTAGGGGAACATCAACCCCAACTTTCCAACGAAATCATAGAGGACTTCTTATTGTTAAAGGAGTCATTTCCAATGGATCAGCAAAAATTCTCATCGACCCAGGTGGTGAGATCAATTTCCTCAGTGAATTGTTCTGCGATTACCATAAGATTAAAACATGAGAATCAGCAGAGCTTGCCGAAATGGCGAACGGTGCTAACCAGAAGTTGAGAAACAGCCGGTCCGGCAATCGTCCAAATAAAGAACTACACAGAACCACTGTACTTCGCCGTGAGCCCCCTCAAGAGATATGATGCAATCCTAGGAAAGGAATGGTGTGGAGCCCATAGAGCAATTATCGACTCTTCAAGCAATCAAGTTTCTTTCAACTACAAGGGTGAAAAGTACTCCGTCACTGCCAATGAAATGACAAAGCACCCTTTCGTTTCTGCAAACTCAGTACTTACTGATTTGGAGAAAAAATGTAGCACTTATGCTGTGCTAATTCGACCACTAGACTCAAATCCAAATGTTCCAGATTCTTACCCAGAAGATATTCAAGGTGTACTGAAAAAGTATACAGACGTTTTCCCGGAAAAACTTCCGAAGGGCCTTCCTCCGAAGCGAAAGTATGATTTCAAGATCGAATTGGAAAAAGATGCTAAGCCACAGAAAAAGGGTCTCTACAGACTTTCAGGAAAAGAAATGATGGAGCTTCGTAAACAACTAGATGATCTACTAGAGAGTGAATTCATTAGACCAAGCAAAAGCCCCTGGGGAGCGCCAATACTCTTTGTAACGAAAAAGGACAGCGGTTTGCGTATGTGTGTGGATTACAGAGCACTTAATCGGCTTACTGTAAAAAACAGCTACCCCCTGCCGCGCATCGATGATATCTTTGATCGACTTAAGGGAGCCAGGTACTTCTCGAAAATAGATCTGAGGATGGGTTACCATCAGATCAGACTGGAGGAATCTTCAATCCCTCTCACAGCGTTTCGAACCAGATACGGACATTTTGAATTTCTCGTACTACCTTTTGGATTGACCAACGCACCAGCAACTTTTATGAATCTCATGAACGACATATTCAAAGATGTCCTGGATGTATTCGTTATCGTTTATTTAGATGACATTCTCATCTTCAGTAAGACATGGAAAGAACATTTAGAACACATTGATGTAGTACTAGAGATTCTAGGAAGGAGAATCTGTTCGCAAAATTGTCAAAATGTGTCTTCGGTGTTAAAGAAGTCGAGTATCTTGGACATGTAATCTGTCAAGAGGGAATTGCTGTGGATCCCAACAAGATAAAGGCAGTCATGGAATGGCCCTCACCAAAGAACAAGCAACAACTTCAGTCATTCTTAGGACTCGTCAACTATTACAGAAGATTCATAAGAGGATGCTCATTGGTTGCTAAACCTCTTACAGAGCTGACGAAGAACGTTTCATTTCTGTGGACAGCTACTCAGGACAAATCATTCCAGACCTTGAAGAAATCGTTATGCAGTGCCCCAGTCCTTCGAACTTTTGACTCTGAACTTCCAATATATGTCACTACAGATGCCTCTCAGTACGCAATTGGAGCTGTGTTGGAACAGGGGGATCCAAAATCCAGAAGACCAGTTGCCTTTGCGTCTAGGACTTTGAATGATGCTGAGCAAAATTATGCCGCTCATGAGAGAGAGCTCTTGGCCATTGTAGAGTGCTTGAAATGGTGGAGAGCATACCTACACGGAAACTTTTTCACAGTTCATTCTGATCACTACCCTTTAAGATACCTCGAGACCCAGGACAATCTGTCCCAAAGACAGGTTAGGTGGTTGGAAAGATTAGCGAACTTTGATTTCAAAATTATACCCATCTCCGGGAAAGCAAACATCGTTGCCGATGCCCTGTCAAGACAACCTCAGAATTATCCCTCACCTAAACATCGAAACAGAGAACTACTCAAGGAAGTGATAACAAAGACATACCTAGAATCGAACAATATATCCGTACCTTTTTTGCGGATTCTGAGCTAGAAGATCTGGCCAAAGATTACAGGCTAGATGAAAACCTGAAAACCCAATACAAAGATCCAAAGGCACCTTTCGAAAAGAAAGGGTTGCTTTTACTAAGGAACGGAAAGATTTGCGTACCAGAAGGAAAATTTAAAGTCAAGCTATTACATTACTACCATTCTACTCCAAATACTGGAGATTTGGGAATTTCAAAAACAATCAATAGAATATCACCGAAGTTTTACTGGAAAACCCTTCGTACAGATGTACTTCGATACGTTCGTTCTTGCGACTGCCAAAGAGACAAACCATCCAATCACAAACCCGCAGGTCTTTTACAACCTCTTGATCCACCGAAAACCAAATGGACTCACATAACGATGGACTTTATTACACCCCTTCCAAGGTCAACGGAAGGAAACAATGGCATCTTAACTGTCGTTGACAGATTATCAAAGATGATCAGAATTATACCAACCAAGCCCAAAATAGATGCTCCTTCAACTGCTAGGCTGTTCAAAGATCATGTCTACAGAAACCACGGAATTCCGACGAGTATCATTTGTGATAGGGAAGCTATTTTTATGAGCAAGTTTTGGAAGAGTCTCTTACACCTTCTTGGTACCCAGAGATGTTGCGATTATGCCCATAAATCACCAAATACCCTGACAGTATCCCTCCGGTAACCTGTACCAAGGATTTACACTGTAAGAAGACATCATTGCAACTTGTGCACTGTACTTACGCACCAGTGTAAAAGCATAATATCATACCTCTTTGTACCTAGCCAACGACATGGATCCATCATGGCTATCTCGCGTGGTTCTCGAAACATTTCGCACCCACCAATCAGCAACCACTTTATGCCTCCTTGCCAATTGGACCAATGGTACTTTGCCATGATGTTTGTTGCTGTCTGTTATACTGATGGACCTTCAGAACCTTGTAGTTTGATACCTCTGGGTCGCATTTTCTAGAATACCTTTGAATTCAGTACCGTTTAGTTACAATTTATCTCTGCTGGTGTTGAGTACTTTTTCTATATAAACCCTGGTCTGATGTCCGGCCTGATTACCGGAAGCATCAACCAACAGTTCAACCATCGATTACCTTTTGTGCGCTCAACACCCCACAGTCTGCATGTAGAGGTTGACTTGGTGCAGCATTGGTGTGAGCTCTTCTGGGAGGCCTACATCGAGATTAGGAGCTGCAGCGGTTCTCATCTGTTTCTGGTCAGTCGGTGTTATGGATGTACACGGACGAAAAAGAAGGCTGACGACCGGCTGGAGGCATAAGGGCGCCCATGTAGTGGTGGATACGTCCGTGCATGGTCATTGTAAGGTTGAAGTTGGACGGGCCGTATTTTCGAGTGACCCACGTGGCTTTGACGGATCCCTTGGATAGAGGATTGTTGTAAGCGCTTATGTGCTGTCGAAAGCGTCTCTCTCATGAGCCGGTACCGGTCAGGAGCTGGAGAAGAAGGGCTAGAGGGTCAGGAGAAGGCAAGAAGGATACTTTAAAGTCCTCGCAGCGGTTTTCAAATTTTGAGGAGGCCGCAGAGCTTGCTTTGAGGCGTTCTTGGAGGAATCGCAGGGCGCCGCACCTCTGGAAGGGCACGGTCATGTCGCTGATGTCAAGATATTTTGTGAGACCGAGTGCGAGGAGTCTTCTGCGCAATGCAATGGCGTGGCTAGCCTTCTGTCTGTTCTGAGTGGCTGGCTGATCATGTTGAGCTGCTCTGCGCTGTGAATTGGCGTCCCGGTCTTGTTCTCTTCTCTTAGCAGTTTGCTGCTCATTTTCGGCCGCCCTACGCTGCGCAATGGCTGGCGATCTTGTTCACTTCTCTGTGCAGTCTGGTGCACATCCGCTGTTGCTATACGCTGCGCATTGCTCTGTCTATTTCGTTATCGTCTTACTGCAGCTTGTTGGGCGTCTTCCGCGGCTCCACGTTCCCGAGCTGTTGCATGCCCTCTTGCGCGTTGTTGCTCAGCTTGCTCCTGCGTTCGCTCCGCCTTTCTATCTCTTCGACGCTGTGTCTCTTGCGCGACTCAAGCTGCACGTTGCTGGGCCGTCATCCATGCCCTCCTTGAAGCTGTTCTCTCCTGGTTCCGACGCCGTTCTTACTCCTCTTGTCCCGTTGTCATTTGTGCACGCCGAAACGCTGCCTGTTCCCGCGCCTTCCGCCGTTGTTCATCGGTGCGTGGCGGGACCATCGTGACCGCACCACAAAGCACTAGGTGGCTATTCACTCGGCCAATGAAACAAGGATTTACACGGGCTGGAGGGAAGTCTACTGCACAGATCGTCTAGACGAAGAGCACTGAGGCCGGTTGTCCCAGATCCGGGTAATTTTACCGCGCACACTATCTGGTCGCAGAGTAAAAAATGCCGTCGTCGCAGCGCAGGTCCGGGTCCTTTTCGCAACTGATGTCGTTCCAAATACTATTATTGTCGTGGGATCACACTTAGCTTGGCTGTTTGAAAGGCGTAGAATGATGTTTTCGATGGCCTTGCAATTTGCTGATCAGAGTTTCCGGGGGGTGGCGCGCGAAAGTGGCAGAAACGGATGGTCGGGAGCCCAGGTTGCGTGGCCGAAAGGGTCGGGAGGGGGCTGCCAGGGAGGCTAAAAATCGATGCGCCAAGGGATACGAAAGGGCTTGACAACGATGATAAATTATTGCTTATCTTCTTAACTTTGAGCCACTAAGGCAATAAAAAAAGCCGGGTCAGTATGCTTTCAACTACGGTCTCGCTGCGGGCGGCAAAAACCGGCCGGGACAGTAGTTACGTGCTACTCACTTACCTTCCTTTTCCATATGCATTTTCAAACCGCTTCCAGAAAAAAACAACAACAGCAACAGCAATCAACAACAGCAACAGCAATCAACAACAGCAACAAAAGCAACAACAACAGCAGCAGCAGCAGCAGCAGCCACGCACCGACACATGGAAGCAGCGGGCAGCACACACCACAGGTCCGGACACACAGCGGAACAGACACACAGCGGGAAGCACACAGGACAGGTCCGGGCACGCAGCAGGCAGCACACAGGCAGGGCACAACACAAACGGGTACAGGGTGCAACAAAGCAGCGAGCGGCTCAAGGCACACGCGCAGAGCGCACCGAAGCAGGCCGCAAGAGGCCAAACGCGGGCGGGACGGGAACGAAACGCGAGGCCAGGCGGGGCACAAGGCGGAGCCGGGCGGGAGCGGAAGGCCGGGGCGGAACAAAGCAGGCCACAGGAAGTGGGAGGACTGGTGTGAGCAGCTGGTTAGGGAACAGGCTGGGCGAGATGTGGATGCAGTGTAGGGTGCACGGCAGGCGCTGGTTATATGGCGCTGGCCGTTTGCACTGGCGCGTGCCTGTCTGTATGCCTGTATGCCTGGTGTCAGCACATGTAATACAGGCCTACAGATAACAAAACGCGTTTTGATTGGTTTGCTTGTTATTATTTTCAAGCGCACCAATCAGAGGGCGTTTTGCCACGGACCAACGGACACACAGACACACGAACAATCTAAATTAGTAGGAAGTGATCAGATCTCCCGTCCATCATATGTCCACGACTGCAGTGCCTCAGGAATGGCCTGCATCAGAAGTCTCACTAAAAAAAAGGGACTTCGTCGCCAGTCTACAAGCAGCACGCGACTCATTGAGCCGCTGTTGAAGAATTTACAGACAATCACAATTATGATTCAACAGCTACTCTTCCGCCGAAGATATTGAATGAAATGTCCGATGCGATTTTCCATGCTCCTTCGCAGAGCGGACGGCGGCATCCTCGCTTCCCTTTATGTCAAGGTTACGAAGAGGTGAAACGGTAAAAGAAGTGAGGTGTTGTCCACGCCTTGTGCTCAAATGAACGCTTACTTCATTGTAGACTACAGCAGCTGAAACGATTATTTGAAATCGTTCTCAAAAGAATGTACAAATTCTTCAAAAATGAGTTTGGGGAAATGAAGTTTATGTTATGCAATCCGCCTCGCAATCATTTCTCGACAACTTTTCAGCGGAAGGGGCATCTAGCCCTACTGTTCCTATTTTGTAGAACAATGCATCCGTGCTAGACCGGTAACGGACATGTTTGCCACGATGTGACGTGTCATTGATACTTTCGTACCACGCGTGTACTCATGGCAACAGAGATACGTGAATTCATGTAATCTTCGATACTGATGACACAGCTACTAAATTTAACGTATAGATTTATTATCAACTAATGTCAGATGTTAATCTTGATTGTAGAGTGATACGAGGTGCGCAATTGTTCCAGTCTAGATACGGCATACCATCCGAAAAAGAGGAAATCAGCCCAATAAAAGCAAGACTCACAGGGTGTTCGCTGTCATACTTTAGTAAATAGCCAAAACTTCGATACTCTTTCCTCCTACCATGGTTCGGTAGTAATTCTTTATTTATAGCCGTTTTCCGAGTGAACTATCTTGCCGCGATGGCCGACCTTAAATTAGAATAAAAGCAAAGGGGTTCCATAATAAATAACGTGAATAATAAAGAAATTAAAGGGGACCCCTACCTCAAATGCCTCCACCATTTGGCGAGAGGCTTACACCGTGCCCAATTATAGTAAAGAAATCAACAAACAGGCGATCTTTCAAACGCGCTCTCACCCTAAATTGGAGCTTCTTTCCTTCCAAAATGTGGTGTGTGGCCTTATTACCCCGTACGGGTCAATTTGCCCAACGCATCATAGACTGTCTGAGTATGACACTTGAGTACTACCTTGGGCTCTACAGTAAAGCTTAAACAGTAAGCAACACTGTTGCACCATTGTGAACTTACTCTCCCAGCTTGCAAGTCAATGAAGGTGTGGAATGATTTGTTCTTGCATGAGTAATCCAAGAAGACCTTCGTAACAGTACCGTCGCTATCCTAAAGACTACTGTCCCGGTTGCGGTGCGGCAATATTGACTCCGCTTCGTATTTCAAATCTCCATCCTCTCCGGCAACGGATGGTGGCTTAGCCAGCGATTCTTGCGCAATGTCTGCCGGCTGGACACGATGTAGGACCGTATGTTCCGCATGTGAAACCCTATGAATCTTCACAGAGTCAAGAAGCTTCAGACGAACGGTGTTCTTTCTAATCAACTCCAATATCTTGAAGGGACGAAATCTTCTCGCCGATAGCTTCATTGATTTCTGATGGTGTGAAACGATATACTTGAACAAGTATTTGTATAACCAGATTTGATCCCCCACGGCGTGTGAAGAAACTTTAATAAACTCCTCCGCACTGTAAGAAGCCTGCCACGCTTTGGCCATCGTATGCGAGAACTTGGCGTCCTCCAATCCTGTGGAAAGCCTCTGCTTGAACTAAATCAAAGCTTTGAGGGGAAGATCTTTTGAATGCAACCGAGATCGATTTCGAAAGTACTGCATCCCAAATCCGCCGACTCAGGCCAGTTATACGAAAACTCTGTAGCCGGCGACGGCTCATCCAAGTCCTTTTGATTGAGCGAGCAATAGCAGCTGATTTAGTTCTCAACCATGCGGTTCATAACCTTGTAAATGCCATCCGTCTGAGGATGATGACACATCTTCGTCCGAGTACTGCAAAGCTGCATGAGCTGCTTCCAGAAGTTTGATGTAAAGTTGGGGTCGCAATCGCTAACAAGCTCATATGGTAACCCATAGGGCCTGAAGACGTTATCAAAGAAGCTTTTGGCGATATCCAACGCCGTATCGTCAACTTCGCATAGCAGAAAATGGACACGCCTGGAGAGTCATTGGACATCACTGGTGATCGCGTCAAATCCGCGCGACGTTTTCGACAGACTGACGATAAATTCTGATGATAACGAGCCCCATCTACGAGCAGCTATTTAAAGAGGCTGAGGTACGGTCATTTCCTCCTGATTGCTGTCCTTGTTCTGCTGGCAAACAGGGCATCCCGCTCCTTATAGTCTTCCGGAAGCTTATATTGCAGAGACCGGAATATCGGTCAGAAAAACTGATCCGTTGCATAATACTTGTCGAATTGAAATTTCAGAGCGACCTTCGAAACTGGAATGTTGCTCAACTCAAATGAGCCCGAAAAAACGTTTAGTGCACTGGAGAGTGCATCGCCAAGAATTTAGACTTTCCCGGAACTAATGTGGGTTTTGTCATGCCATATTGACCAAGGAGGTTTGGCCACCGTGCTTCTTTGCGACTGATGTTCTTCTTCTCGAGAAAAGCCTGCAAGACATCATTGTCAGTGAAGATTTCAAAACTTGATCCTTCAAGAAAACGCTGACATCTCTTCAAATTGTAGATAAACCCAATAGCTCCCTTTCCATTGCAGTACAATCCTGCTCAGAGTCTGAAAAATTGCACAAATAGTATGAAACTACGCTCTCAGATCCCTCATCATCCAGCTGCGTGAGCGTACCACCAACAGCCACCTGAAATGTATCCACAAGACAACGGAAGGGCCCGCTCCACTCGGGTCGTAAAAGTACAGGAGCTTTAACAAAGACTTTCTTTAGAGTTCGGAAATCCCTAGTACAAGCAACATTCCATTTGTGAATGCCATATCGTTTCCTGGTGAGGTCGGTAAGTGGTGCTGCAATCCTAGAAAAGTCCTTGATAAATCTTCTGAAGAACTGTAGGAGGCCAATAAAGCTTCTCAGCTCTGTCAAAGTTGTTGGAAGTGGTCTTGTCTTTATTACGGACAGTTTCTCAGGATTGACGCAAAGAATATTACGACCCACAATCGTGCCTAGGAGCTCCGTCTCTTCTTCCATGAATGAGCACTTCTTCGGAGAGACACACAACTTCTCCTTCTTCAACCGTAATAAAACAGCTTCAATATGTTTTAAAAGATCTTCTCTTGTGTAACTAAAGATCAGTACTTCGTCAATATATATACGTCCAAAAAGATGTCAATGAGATCATAATACAAGTGGTTTATGAGACCCATGGGCATTGCAAGATATTCAACATGACCATATTTGGTCTTAAATGCTTTCTTCTCAATATTCTACGGCTTCACAGGTATTTAATGTAAACCGACCTTCATGTGAAACTTAGAAAAGAACTTTTCGTCGCCCAAGCGATCAAACATTTCGTCCGGTCTTGGCAGGGGAGTTTTATTCTTCTTAATGATCTAGTTGATCGAAGAATAGTCAATCACAGGCCGTAGCTTGTCGTTATGACGCACAAAGAAAAGTGGCGCGCCATACGGACAATTATTGCGCCTTGTTTTACCTCTGCGGTGCAAGTCAACGATGTAGTCCTTTGCTGCAATTAGCTTGGATGTTGAAAGTTGATAAAGGGTTTTGTGTGGTGGACGATCATCTGGGTCGACTTCGATGGTTGATCAACATCTCGCTTTGAGGGTAAGCTACCTGGCAGCTCGTCCACAAATAGCGACTCGTACTTTGACAGTAACCCTTTTAACTTCTCGTACCCACCTCCATACATTTTAGGTATCTTCTCCGCCGTGATATGATGCGCCTCGCATACTGGGAATACTTCGAAGTCATTTGAATTGCCTTTCTTGCAAAGAAGGGAACGAAACTCCTTCACGCCAATATTCTTTATTTCCACAGTCGGCTTTCTTGTACGCCCACTGTCTTCATGATTAGTGTCAATGTAGTCAAAATTGGGGGAGAAGAGCTCGTAACACGGCATTTCCAACAACAAATCGCAACGAAAGTCCGCAACTACCCAGTTTCTAGTGTATACAGTCGGTCAGACTTGAACGGTAGCAGATTGCGCTACCTCCAATGAGTTTTAGGTGGCGTCTTTCTTCGAATGCGAGATCATAATATTCGTATTGATAACGTCGAAGCTCTCGGTATGACGTCGCATATAGTCCTTGGATAAGGTGTTGGTAATGCATCCGTCATTCTTAAGGATGCGCGCTTCATATCTTTCAGCTGTTACAGAAATGACAAAGGATCTTCTATTGGTATAGGGTCGTCAGTCGAGAGATCTGCATAGTTTGCCTCTCCCCGATTGGTATAGGATCTTCAGTCGAAAGATTGGCATGTTTTTTCCCCACAGGGGGTAAGATGGTTGGTGCACTCTACATTTCAAAGGTCCATCAGAAACTCCTTTACTTATTCTCAAAGGACCACCTAATTTTCCGACTAGGTAGATTCGTTACCATCCTCGGACGCCACGGCATCCGGAGTGCCACTAGCGACTTGCGCCTCTTCATTGTTAACAGCGGGCCTGTTCTTGTTCTTACTGCCTTTGAGGAACTTCCACGGTTTGCATCCTACCTTCTTGCATTTGAAGCACCGGTTGTTGTAAAAGTCATATAACTGCTCCTTGTTCCATTCCGGATTTGCTCTTCCTCCATCTTGGCGTCCCTGAAAGTTTCCGGCATCCATGGGCATCGGATTGTTTTCTCCGTTGCTAGGTCCTAAGCCTTCTGTGCAACCTGCCTTAGCTCCCATAATTGACCCATCAATTCGCAACGTGACTGTCGCCGCTTTTTCAAACGTATTGGCGTTTGACCTAAGCACTTCAATACGGACCTCCTTCGGCCCCGATATGAAGCGGTCCCAGTTCTCTCCATCGTCCATCTCCGGAATAGTCAGGCTGATGTTACGGAAATCAGTCAAGTACTTCGCGACCAAAGTCTCGTGGCGAGGATTGCGTAGCTTGTCTCGGGCGAGCCGAACCAGGTCACTAGGCACAAAATCTTGACTTATCTTGTTTCGAAACCCCTGCTTGGTACCTGGCAACTGGTGTCTTTGAACCAACGTGAACCACCAATCCGATGCTGGCCCTGTCAAAAACGTAACAGCAAAAGTAACACGATCTTTCTCCGGAATCATCTGCTCCGAGCTGATGATCTGGGTCAAATGAAAATACTGTTCCATCTTAAATAGCCAAGTACTCACGTCAAAAAAATCCCTTTTGAAGTTAGAATGGGAGCCCGGGTAGATAAACGTGGTTATAGCCAAAGTTGCCGTTGGAAAGTTTGCTGCAAAGCCCGAAGTTGGGAGTAAAGTTCAGAGCCAACACATGAGTGGCTGTTTATTCTTGGGCCTTAGTGGCCTGGTATGTATAAAGAGTGGTCAATTAGGTTAGAATTATCTACAACTGTGCGGTAAGTAAAGTCAACGTCAGCAAAGTAATAAATAAGCAAGTTAGAGATTAGTTATGTCAACACTGGGCCGAACGGTGGGCTGTCAGCTTGGAAAAGACCAACTCCAAGTTGGATACCGAGTGTTTCGGACCGCAAGCACCGTGATCTACTCGGTTGAATGTACGGTAAAATTATCAATGGTAGTCGACAGTCGACAGAAATTCTCTCAATTTCCAGCTTACTACCTGCTCTTATCAATAGGCGGACTCGTTCAAAATCATATCAAGAATATGACAAAAATCAGCTCTGCCAACGGAAATAAAGCACTAGTACTACTTTCCTACAGGGAGGTGATTTGGAAAAAGACGGACAAGTCCAGAAGTAAAGTGAAATGGAGGAGGGAGATGGAAAGAACTGTAAGAATTGTAAGAGTGTTATTCTCTGTGGTTAGTGGTTTGTGTTGAGTCTATTATTTATATTATAAAGAACAGCTACCTTTACTGAAATTGAATCTTTGTGGATACTAAACTTGGAATAGACGTGCTGTCGAATATTTACTCTAATAGTGCATTAAATACAAAAAACCTGGTAATTGAAAATTTTCAGTCAAAAACACTCCTGTACTACTCATCCTCGGGGTTACATATGGATTTATTTTCTAAAATACATGTCAAATTATTCTTCAAACACTTTCTTCTGCTTCGGTGGGCTTACTTCACGACTTTTGTGGTGAATCAGCTAAATAAAACTGTTCTTTTTCCCGATTTTTTCTGTCCTGAGCGATTTTAGAAAGCAATTGCTTCCATGAAAGTTAAAATTTCGAGAACATACCTTATCTCACTCATGGAAAACATTGCATTCAGTTCGAGCGAAAGCTCGCGTAAATTACAACTACAAGCTATCGCCATCACAGCAGCTATAAATGCATTGAAATACCTTGTATAAATAAACATTCGATAAGCTCTTTGACGCACTTTTCAATCAGATATAGAAAAATTAGTATAAAAATTTATTAGAGTCAACAAAATTGTAGCTACTATGAATGACTTAGGATACCGTTACAAAAAGTTGCTTCAAATTGATTCAATCGGGAAAATATTGTCGATTATTAACAAAGCGATCCGATTATGAGAGAATTTTGGCTTTGAATCAGAATACAACTTTAGAATGGGCAAATCCATATAAATAATGGGTAACTAAATTGTTTGGAGCTCCTTCCCTCAATTGTTTGTTTTTTATGTCTCCTAGAAAAAGCTCGCATTTCCCCGCTCCAAGCCTATCAAAATATGAAAGATCTACTAATAGAGCATATGTAGTATCTAAGAACTCTCTATTTTGATTTAATCTTGTCAGTTTTGATTTATAATATAATTACTTTAAAATTTCAAGTTGAATACTTTGGTATTGAAATTAGTCTGACATTTTCTTGCATACTGTTTAGTGCTCCAAAATATCTTACTTGGCCGGCTATCAGATGAATATTGAGAGGCTCAGTTGATAATCCGTGTAAAAATATTGGAACTCTCCCATTTCAATTTCCCCACAGAATCTAAAAGTAGAAGAGCAATAGTTTTATTTTTTCAGAAATAGACAAATTTTTTCCCCCTATACCTACCCGCGAAATATTCTCAGGTGTATCATATGAAGCTGTATGGACATTCTTAGAGGGGGATTGCCAACTAAACTTTAAACTGGGAAATTTTCATATTCTACCTATTTTAAAATATTAACTGAAGCAATAAAAGAGCCTTAATTTGTTATTTACTTCCAATAATATCATTCCTATTAATAATGTAAGTGTCAGATTAAGTTATAATTATCGGCAACTTTTGTCTTCAGATTGGACATAAAATTTTGAATACATTTAAAGTTATTCAATAAAACTCATTTCTACATTAGAAATCTTCATGTCATCAACACCAGGTATATTTTCCTAACTGTGGATACCCTGTTGATGATGTTATACATATAATGTTTCATTTCCAAACTTAAAAACAGTACATTTGAATTAATATTGTGTGAGAGATATTAAATGAAAAGACCCAGCTACTCTCATATTTATCTGTGTTGACGAATGAGTCTACTTCATTAAACCAGTTTCTCAGTAAGAGATCAAAAGAAGAACGAATATTAAAATAATATTTTTTGTGGCGACGCTATCTATATTGAGCCAAACGGAGAGGGCGAAAATGTAAAACTTTTGATGGAAAATAAAAACTGGGTGTTGTTGACCAAAAACTGGAGAGGTTGGGATTTATTCGTAAATATCATTAAGAATTAACCAAAAAGCATAAATAATACATTTCTAGTGTCTATCTGATGTATACGTTAAGTATCAGTTTCGTCTGCATCTTAATATCTTGAGCACTGAGTCTGTAACGTAATATTCAGTAGAATAAAGTTTCTAATTGAACTGTGCAAAGTAGCGAAATAGGTTAACAAGATTCGAAAGTACTCCATCTGCAATAATGTTTGATACATTTATATGGAAGAAAATTAAGAAAATAGAAACCAAAGATATTTTCCATTTTACCAAAAAAGGCCGAAAGGGTCAAAAATTAGACTTTAATTGCTTTTTTCAAGTAGTTAAAATCTTGGTAAAGATTAATTATCAACTGGAAAACTCCGCTGATACTTAATTTAACAAAAATCTTAACAGGTTCTTGGTAAGAAGGATCTTCTGTTTTTTTGTGAGTTCCAAATGAATCTGAAAGTTTTCGCGATGATATCAAAACATTGAACCACGAACTTGATAGAACAAACTGATCAAATGGAGATTTTTACGAAATTATGTGTAAGAGGTTGTCTCTTGTTGTTGCCAAGAATTTGTGGGTAAAAAATCAAAAGTGCTGAAACCCCGTAATTATGAGCTCTTGGTACATTGAGAGCAGACTATCATGATCTTAAATTGGTCTAATTGCTCAAAAATGTCTTTATTATTCTACACTTGAGTTTTCATCAATCTTTCAAAGAAAATGAATCCAGAAATGGTTCGTAATAAGATGGTCTATATAGGTTGAGAAGAAATGAAATTAACTTAAACTGGAGATAAAATTCAGTATTCGGATGTAATTATTTTGTAAATCTTACTTGATGTGAATGAATTTGTTGTTAGATAACTGAAATTTTTCAGTATTTCGTAGCGTGTTGAAACTACGTACGGAAAAAAGAATAGAGATCTTTTTGAATTACTTTATCACTTTGATTTGCATGCGCAACGCATTGAAGTCGATACCAAACTAATTTTGATTAGGGTGGCTAAATTATGCATGTTGCGGGGCACAATATATTACAGACGCCGCACATTTGGACCAGAATGCTAATTTTGATAGCATAACTGAGTTTCTGATAGAGATTGATATATCTTCAATAACTTATTTTATAACTATGAAAACAGAAATATATACAGAAAATAATATAGTATTATGATTGAGCTGCTGCATCATTTTTGAATGGATTCGCAAGAAAAAGAATTAACCGGCCCCGTTTATGGGTAGAAGGCCTCCTTCAATATCATTGTAAACATGGCTTAATCAATTTATCAAAACTACATATTTGGTTCTCGCAAATGAATTAATAGAAATCCAGCAAACAATTAGCGCATGCGTTACATATATTAAAAATTAAAGCCCAGGTTTATCTCATAATTTTGTTCATTATTATTTATGCTTAAGTTAAAATTATAGTGGATACATATTGATTTATTTCAAACCTTTTTCCGTTTTCCAATGAAATTGGATTTAAAAGTATTCGAACACTGTAGAACTATGTCAACAAGTATTCATACTAGTTCGATACAGGAGCAGTTGTCTTGACCTCTGACATAAGTCGCAGCTTTCTTCGTAGTTCTGAATGTCTTGATAAACCTGCGGCCACCAATAGTGGTCAAGGACGAATTCAATTGTCGATTCCTTTTTCCAGTGCCCAAATTCGTGGTGGAATTTGTGAAATACCGAAATTCTATTCCTGATGGGTTGTATGTGCCTGAGCATATTCTCTTTGCGCTTTAGAATCCAGCCTTCCCACAAAACAAAACTTTTGATTGAACATTTGATGTACCAGCTTTTCGTCTCATCTTGGTCTGATATATCTCTTCCCCGAGATAACGGCTTAGTTCCACTAGAAACGGCCCTGGATTCTCGACATACTCCTTATCAGTTGCTTTCAGGGCCTAAATGAGATCTCCGGCATTGTGGTCATAGTCTAAGGAAGTGTGTCACTTCTTAGGCACCATGCGCGACAGGTACTCGGCGACCAAATTGTCAGATCCATTTCGATACCCAAAATTAAACTCATACTCTGCCAGGAAGTCTATCCACCTTGTTAGCCTTCCACATACGTCGTTTTTCTTAAATTAGTATCGGAGCGCTTGGTGGTATGTTATCTGCATGAATGGTTCAGAGGACAGCAAATAGACTCTAACTTGCGCAACGGAAAGCTCACGACCAAGGCCTCCCTTTCGCATGCGTGATATATTCATTCAGCAGCATTTATAATGCGACTAGCGTACTGCGTGAGGTAGATCTTTCCATCTTCCTTCTTCTGCGAAAGCACAGCCCCAAGTGCGTACTTGGAAGCATCGATCTAAACAACGAAAAGCGCTTCAAATTTCGGAAACGCGAGGGCAAGAGGTTAAGTAAGTCTCTCTTATATATTTTTAAACGACTTTTTCATTTCTTTTGTACAGGAAAAACGCCTGTCACCCGACGTTGCGGCATGCAGATAAGCTGGTATCTCTGCAAATGCATTAATGAAGCTGCGTTAATGTTCTAGTAAGCTAATATCAATTCTTAACTTCGTTACGTTTGTCTGCAACTGTGCATCCTCGAAGGCTTTCATCTTCTGTGTATTTACATATGAACTTTCTTTGTCGACTTAATTTCCGAGTATGTTGACATACAGCCTCGCGAAATTGCCCTTAGTTATCTTTAACTTCAATCCGGTCTCCTGTATTGATTCTAAAACTACACAAAGGTGTCCCAAGTGCTCCTTGATCGATGCGTAGAACAATAAGACGTCTTCCGAATACCTTGACGAAGCGGATTTCCCTCAGATTCTGATCCATTATACGCAGCAGTGTAGAGGGCGTGTTCATCAACCCGAGAGGCATCACTTCGAAATTTAATGTAACAAAGTAACATGAAAATGTTGTCATATCCTTTCATTCAGCCCTCATTATTATTTTTCAATAACCATGAATTAGATCTAGAGCAGTAAGGATGATATTAATCTTCAGATGTTCAAGTATTTCTTCTTTTTTTGCTAACTGCCTACGATTGGCCTTCATCTCCCCGTTTAGCGTGGGGTAATCCACACAGAACTTTGGCCTTTCGCCCTTCTCATTGAGGATAACAAAGTGAAATGTCGATGCAGATGATGCAGGTGTGATAATACCAGCTTCTAATATTCTGTTGATCTCTTAGAGAGTCGTCTTGTTGTGACGAAGGGACACCTGACTGTCGATGGTAGATGGGAGTGGGACCCTTAACTCGAACGAGTGCTTAATCAGTAAAGACGCAGGGAGAAGTTCATCTACTGTCTAAACAACAATCCTTGTGTCATGGAGGTGGCCGTTTATATCTCCTTCAGTCTCCTCGTCTAGGTGATTCAATCATGCTCTTTGATCGCACATCAATTCTTCTTTCTCTTCTCAACTTTCGTAATTGCCTACCGTAGCCACAAACTTCTCGCTTAACCCCAGATCTTCGATATCCAATTCTCCGTTGAAGTCTTCTCGTACAGAGGGCCCTATTTGCTCTTCCAGTGACTCGTTGTAGACAGGACCAGCATAGACATCGGAAGTAAATTCTTTGGTCAGTGTTCCAATTTACTCTCTTCTCAGGAGCTGCTTTTCGGCGGCCCTCGAGTAGTGCAGCAAAGGCTATATCACCTCTTCTGATCCGATTTGGAGACTGACGCTATGCGCTCCGAAGCCAGTATTTTCACGCATAGATGAGAGCGTCGTAAGATTGATTATGAGGTCTAATGGAGAGTGATCCACGAAAAGGTAGTCATGCTTGAAGGAATTATCTCCGAACGTCGTCGAGATGTGTAACAGCGAACCAACACAAGACAATCTATCTTAATTTGCGCCATTTACTCTCCTTTCGGTATAGTTTGGCGATAGATAAAGTGGGCGGGATATTTCTGCCTACATAGTATTAAAAACGGCTCCTAAATCCAATAAAGCCAAAACCTCGGTGCCGTAAGCACTTAGTTGGATGAGCCTTACTAACACGGTGGAGAGCCAGAAAAGACAGTAACTCGGGGTACATGCTTCTTTCCGAACATGCGACGCATAAATTTTGTAGCAGCTTCAGCGGACCCAAGAAGGAGCGTACCAGATTTAAGGCCATAACTTGAGTTCGATAGCTCCAATATCACGTTCTTTTTCTCACATAATATTGCATCTTGCCCGAAATCTTTTTACTAATTGTTCTTTTTCCTGACCCTTTCTGGGAAATTTTAACGGCGTAACTCTTCTGGATGAATGTCGGGAGGTGGACCATGATTCGAGGGACCTGAAACGAGGCGGTAGATTGGGATCTCTCCGTGTTATTACTGATTTGGTCATTTTGGTAATGCTTTTCCTTCTGGGTCTTTCTCTTCGCATTAACTATCTCCTTGTTGCACAAGCTATCTTTTCGATAGCAAATTCGTCGTTCGCCACGCCCTCGCAGACGAAATTCATCTGCTCGTATTCTTTTTTCCCTAATCTTATCATTTTTTTCTCGACGGTGTTTTGTCCATTATTTAGAGCTGGGGTCCAACAGATTTTCTCCGCTAGGCCCAACTCGTCACAGAAGTGCATCGATTATTGCGTTACTTGTTCTTCTAGCACCTCGAAGATACTTTCCTTGCCTCACGACAATTATGAAAAAGTCGTCGGACATTTCTTTGTTGGTTTGAGGACAACGGCACTGCCACCGTTTTCGGAGACTCCATTTCGTTCTGCTTGATGGAAAGGGTCAGGCGACAGGGAATTTATTCCACGCAGTCAACTTCATTCTCGATATTATTTGCGGGATAGTCGGGACGAGCAATTAGCTTCGTTGGGATGATCCCGAACGGCCAAGATGAAGTGCCCGAACATGCGATTCGATTGGAGTGGAGTTTTTTCAATGCCTTCACGATGTTTACATAATTCCTCTGGTTATGAAAGGCAAGGAACTACTTTAAGTCCTCTTGGCGGCAAGTAGCAGTACAAAACAAGACTAACTTGGCAATGTTGTCAAATCCGACCATCTTGTAAAGTCTTTCCATCACCATTAGCGAGCCCAGAATATCGTTAAAGTCAATTCCAATCTCCAAAGATTTACGGATGATGTATTGAAGTTCTTCTTCTTCAGAGAAGCGGTCGAGACCCTTCTTCTTTAAGATCAAGTACTTCCCCGCATGTTCGATAATTTCTCTATCTGCCGCGAAGTTGTCGTAATAGACCTCGAACGCAGGCCCATCCTGATATCCGAAGGGGGATAATTTCTTCTGCTCATTGTATTTACCGGCCATACTGAGGTTATTGACGAAAAGGAAGAACTTCTTCACATCTGTGATGCCGTCGTAGATCAGCGAGTGAGCTCCGGAGGAAGAGTCCCTGTGCGACAAAAGAGTAACAGGATACGCCTGGAGGATGGGTGCTGGTGGAGAAGAGAGGATTAAGATAGATAGGAAAGATGGGATAATGAGGAGAGTGCAATTGATATGGAACGGATGATTGGGAGCTTATTCTTTGCAGAATTCTGCTAGAATTCTGTCTGGCATGCGCAATACGTTTCATGCAAAGTTGACCGAAGATTGTGCGCAAGAATTTCCATTTACAGAGAAAACTCGCATTTTAGTGACCACTCATTTTAGTGACCATCTGCGGTAGAGTGTCTTTTTGGCCTACAATATCATGCGACATGTGTGTTTTAAATCTATGAGCGCACAAATGGATATTAATAGTGACCCATTCCATGACAGTGACTTTTTCCACGGAGTGACCCTCGTTTCATGTACGGTCACTCAAAAAAACCTTATTTTTTAATTAAATTTAACAGATTTAATTTATTTCTCTACTCTTCATTGGACTTAACAAAAAATTCACTCATTCTGCTTTGACGAGAGGTTTCTTGCGATAGTCCATCACGTTCTGAATTTCCAGGTCAATAATACCAGCAAGGTCTGCTCGTGATCCTTTCAGGAGCTCATGATTGGCTGCAACCATTATTTTGAGCTCCTGGGCAAACGCCTCCGCTGCCCTCTGAAACTTAATAATAGATGGTTGGCGGTGCTCCACATCAATTTCTATATCTGGTTCCGTATCTGATATATTAAGCGCAGGGACCGTTTCTGAATCCGCCTCTATTGCCGCTGATACGGCTACATCCACAGCATTTCCCTCTGTTACTGGTTGGCAACAGTCCAGTCCATCCTCTTCGCTCAGAAATGCCTCCATATCCAACTCAGAAAAGCCTTCAATGACCTCCAATTCACCCAATGTGTCCACATCGTTAATAAATTCCCTCATGTTGTCTTCATTCCATCGATTACAGTTCTCATCTGGATCAATCAACGAGTTTACGGCAGCATCATCCAATGTTTTGAGCCACGCTTCACCTTCCATTTTGGCATTTTTTGCCCTTAACGTAAAAACAGCCTTTTCTGTACTTAGAGCGGAACCACGTGGAGGCCTAAAAGAGGGTTCCACCTTTGTGATATTCTCGTCACGAATAGATTTCAGTTTCTCCTGCTGAAAAAGGGCCAATATTCCCGTCTGTAACCAACCATTAATAACAACTGACTGAGGGACCATATTCCACGCCTTTGCCATCATACATACAGCATAATTGGTAGTAACGGCTTGCCATATTTTAAAAGTACCGCGTTCTTCCGCTGGAAGCAACATAAGCTTGTCCACGTATTCAATTATATGTTCCACGAGAAGCCGTCGAAAGGCGCATTTAAAAGATCTGCCAATAGATGCATCCACCGGCTGTAAACATGAAGTCTTGTTGGGAGGCAAAAAAATGCTAACGACGTCATGATACACGTTGTAGTCAATTGCATGAGCTGAACACTTTCGACAATGTTGACAAGTGTCCTTCCTTCCAGTTCGCCAATCTTATCGTACCCTCTCATTGTTATTGCCCACAAATGTTTCGTATTCCAGGCATTACATTGGGACTGATAAAATATCCCAGATCTCGCATCGGATCGAAATGTCGAGGGAAGCTTCGTGGCGTCTTCGATTTTCCAATTACCACTAATGGAGCTTTCCTTTCATCAGCGAATACAGCTAGTACTGCTGTCAATCGATCCTTTACACGCCCATACGTGGCCGCCCTATTACTAGAGCGAATTGCCCGACTTGGAAACGATCTATACAGCAGTGCCACTTCATCCGTATTTGAGATTTCTTGAATTGGAAACACGGCGAGCTGTTTCTGTAACGCCAATCGTGCGGAAGCAACCGTTGCTTCAGTGAAGTGACCATTCTGTCCTAGACCCTTGCTGCTATGCAACGCATTCCGTTTCATGAAGTTATCGACCCAGCCATGGCTAGCCTTAAACGCCTTCAAGCGGTCAATTTTAGCTTGGATGGCAGTGCTTGAATCCATATCGGCTGTTTCGATGCGTGCTGATAGAGATTCCACAAGTTTATCACGCAACTCAAGGGATATTCGCATGCAGACGTCAGCTCTGAACAGACACTCTCCCTCCATATAAACAATTAGCTCCATTATGAAGTCATAAAATGCCTTTTCCAACTCTGGAAACTGTCCCGTTGACATTCTAGACATTTTGCGCAGTTTCTTGCTGCCATTCGATAAGGCCATTATTTCGGCACTTCTTCCTCCAAGCAAACACTGCGGCTTTAGATATGTTTAGTTCTCTGGCTACAGCGGCATTGGTGTACGGCTTGTTGGTTTTTGGGTCAGATTGTGCCGTTCCAAAGGTTCCATCGTTTCGCACCCCAAGAAGGCGGAGCGCCATTTGCTTCGTCTCAAAATTGGGTTGCTGTCGTTTTGTCATTGTAAAGGATAGCTGTCGGTTGTGTTTTGTGAATGGTAAGGAATAAGTGTGGAGTGGGTTTGGTAACTGCAATGCTTGTCGCCTAGTTTTCATTCACCTACATTCAATTAATGAAGGTAACGGGTGTGGATCTGTAACGGTTGTGGATCTGTAACGGTGGGCTTTGTAATACAGTACAGCACATGGCATGTCGTTTAACACACCGTTACAAACTGTAAATAGTTCATTGGGAATTGATACCTTTATTCTGCCGGTCTGTGGACTGGCACACGTGTACACGTCACTTGTTACTATTGTGACCCCCTCAATACAGTTACATAAAAGACTAAATCGCGCCGCTGCAAATAGTGGTCACTAAAATGCGAGTTTTCTCTGTATCTTTTACGCTTTGGCGTTTAATGCTAGGAAGGTGAATATGAAACAATACGGCTCTTGATTACTACAGTATCCCGCTGTCAGTCCACGGCCCCTGCCGTTCATGTCGCAGAAATTTTTTGGCTTTCAGCGTGCCAAAAAAAGGGCCTCGATACTTATAACTTTGCTTGCAACTACTAGCAAGCGCTATTTTGCTCGACACAAAACGTACCTCCGCCTTTTCAAGTGCTAATGCACTGGGCGTAGTTGCAGCTGAGAATGCCAAATTGCAGCAGTAAACGAAACTTTTATTTGACCGTGCAGCATGAATTGCAACGACTCATTTCACATTCAAAATCAATCGTTTCAGTGAAAGATAGTTACTAGTTTTATTTCGCCTCGGCTTTGAAGGCATCACCAAGCTGTTCCACGTACTTGTGCGTCCGGCGCATCAGATGCATGCGTCTCGAAATATTTATAGCGTAAGACCCTTACTGGGTGTGTGTACTGATCTACGGCGTTTAGTTGTTCGGGATAGATTTTGCTCCTGACTCGGTAAGCATCCATCTCAGCTCTCAGAAATATTCTGGGGAGCTATGGATCAATTCATATCAGTACGAAGATATATCATCTTGGATCCTGTTCCACAGAGGTACACTAGTTCGAGAGCCGATCGATTTAGCGTAGTAGTGAAAGATCGTGGAGAAGCGCTCCCGAACTGCGTGGAACTCATCTATGTTACTTTTCTTGGTTTATCTAGACCTACTGCATACACACGACAAGAGTTCGTGTACAACGGACACAAAAATAGCACGCATTGAAGTATAAGGCTATTAGTACGCCTGGAGAAATGATAATTCATGCTCATGGATCTATAGAAAGACTACTTCATGACAGGCATCTTTATGTCACAAGCGACTTCTATAGCATGCTATTTGTGGGGCAATGACAGAAATCATTACTGAACGGTAAGCACCCTTAGGTTACTTGAAGGGAAGCTAGACGCCAACTGTCCACATCGGGTACGCCCTACATGATCCGCATGATAATACACGTGGAAATGGAATGGCTGTACTGTGCAGTGCACTTGGGTGAGGAATCCGTGCGGTCTTTACGGTACTGTTGATAGCGCACAGTAGGGTTTTTATTGCAGTGCATAATATTTTGAGTAAAAATTGTTACCCATGTGCCACGTACCATTAGACTGTAGGACAGGTAACAATCGGACTCCAGCAGAACTTAACACATATTTAACTTCAACCTCCATCTTAGCAGATATTTAACTGCAGTCTCCGTCTCGGTTCCGGTCAAATAAAATGCGAACACGTTCTAACTCTCGGAGTACCCGTCACTTTTTACTACTCGCCTTTTCCTTTTACGGTTCTCTCCTTACTTTTATCCCTTTTGGATTCTATCTTGCCGTCGTTGACACCGCATATCTCCCCTGACCGCGGTCCGGCAAGCTCGTCCCAAGAGTGAGCCAAATTTATCTTTGTGTTTCCCTTATCCTTCCGTTAGATGGTACTTCGCAGGTAGATTCTTAGTCGCCCCGAGCTCTATCAGGCTATCAATATCCTTGTTCTACCGAATGGAGACGCCTGCGAAGTAAAACAGGTGAACTCGCCGATATTATTCCTCAATATTATCCATACTGATGATAATCATTGGGCCGTATGTTATCTTTGGATATTCGAGGTATAATTAGCGCTCGTTCATTGAATTTACAATAGAAGGGAGCGATTTGAATACCAGCCAGAAGACATTCAAACCGTCGATGTCAAATGTTATATTAACGGTAGAGTGAATCACCAAAGAGGTTAATTTCTTCGTATGTGATACATAGCGCAAAATGAAGAAACCTGAAGCTTCAGTCGGTCTCCATTATATTGGAACCATGCTCATGTCTAAACTCTACAAAATATGCAACAGCAACCAAATGTCCCACTTCTTCAGAGTCTCGCCGCCAACATTGGAAGAGTACCTCAACGAAAGGGTCGGTGGAGGGTCCTGAGGATTGAAGTACAAATTATTTCCCTGGAGAGGCCTGCAGCCACCTAGGGAAGCTCCGCGCGTTTTATCCTATTCTATAACTGTTAACGTCATCCAAAGATCTATTTGCGGTTGCGTAACACATCCATCATTATCTCAATGTTTTTTTTCCAAGCGTTACGCGTCTTCTCGCTCCTTTCTACGCTCCTTCAACCCCTTTTTGTACTTTTCGAGATGAAACTTGAGCGTGCCACTCTCCAAAGCAACAAGTGCCATATCAGACTCTCTTAGCTTGTCTGCGAACAACGCAACTCCGCCTGACAGATCTATTGTTTGGACCTTTCGACGGACCTTCTTATTTCCCCTGCTACCAACAGATGCCATAGAAACTTCTTCAACATCATCTTCCAGGTTATCTCCGTAGTGTATCTCTCTCTTTCACTTCCTTAACAGCGCCAACTCCACAACTTGAAACCGTATACGCTCTTTCTCTTCCTCCCTGTTGTTCTTCTTGTTCTTAGCCGCAATTTTGGTCTCCACAAAATACTCGTGTTCTTCTATCATCTGAAAATTAGCCTTATTGAGCTCTCACATCTACCCTCCAGCTACACCCAACAATTGTTTCTATGCGCCTGCGCACAGGGCCTATGTGCCTGTCATCGATTTTTAATTTTTAACCGTAGAAAGACTAGATTCGATAAAAACACTTAAAATTTGCGTAGTATTCTGAGTCTATAGTAGCACAGTTCAACGGCCTAAAAAATTATAAAAATCATGACTTTCACCCTCCTGCAAATTCACGCAACGTACCAAATCCTCTTCCCTCAGAAATTTCAGCCTATTGTGACTTCGTTTGCGGCGGGTGTGCGTGGGGTGCTTTACTGATTATGGACATAGAACGGCTATTTTCTTCAACTAGGGGGGGCTCATTGGTGAAGGCACGGAATATGATGTGTGTAATTCATTCCTCACTAGTGGAAATATCTGTGCAACAGAAGTCGAAGTGCACCACAAGAACGTATCAAGTGGGTCCCACACATGAAGAATTGTTATCCTCTGGTGGTTGATTTATTATTTTGGCCACGGTTTTGTACGTGTAAAGAGTAGGGTCAAATTTTTCAAGTGCATCGAAATAAATGATGAGGTGGAGGGATTAGTTTTAATTCTTTTAAAAGGTTCGCCATGTCTGCAAGTTCCCGTTGCGGGGCACCGCCTTGCGCGGCCGGTTATAAGCACCGACCCACAGGGCGTGTGTGGCTGCGACGCGATTTTAACTTAGAGCGTAGAATTTGTAGCATCCCCCAAAATAAATTAAATACCACAGTAGCGCGAGCATATAGTAAAAAAATTAAAAACGGCAAAAATGAGCCTAATAACTCATAAAAATTCCAGCGGAGCATTATTCCAGCAATTCATACTAACGCCACCCTTACCGAGATTTTAGCCCAGATACAGAACATATTTTTCCGTTTGGAGATTACGCGTACCTCGACCCTCCACCTATCCCACACACACTCCCTCAGACCACCTCATCAATAACAAATCCGCTCCTCGCTCCGTGCATTCGTCTTCATCCCTGCTCTACCCGATAGTCCTTCGCCACCTTTCGTACCACTTTTTCCCATTAAATCACGCGTTACTCAGGTCAGATAAAGCCCTCGGAACTCGGCCCACCTCTGGTCAGTACGGACAGGGTTCAAGGCGAAAATCACTAAGCGGATCATTAGGATGGCACACACGAAACAGACGGCGGCTAAATCTACGGGAGTTAGGGCTCCTCGGCGCCTATTGATGAAAAAAGCGGCGAGAAAAAGCGCAACCACTCATACTGCTGTGGACGCCATTCGACCTAGCGGCGGGCGCCATATCAAAACGAATGAATTATTTCGCGTCAGAAATTTTCATTCATCTGTCGACCGGGACAAGGTCAGTCCGTGGCAGCTCGTCCTGACGCGATCAAGATCATAAAATCCCGTGTATGTGGAAAGAAAATCACAGGCGTTTCGTTCAGAGCTTTTTTTGGCGGCTGGAAGAAGGGGAAATCGGAAGAATTGGAAATCTCGTATCACGAAGCAAAACCTCTCCTTGGCTCCCATATCTTCAACTCTGCGGTATCCAAGGAGCTGGCAAACCGGGTTCATTGTGAGCTCGGTTTCAAGCTCAGCTCTGCGGAATCACTTTCTGATCGCAATAAGCCTAATAAGTGCCCGGAATACCCCCAATGGATAATCTCGCATGTCAATTGGCGACATGTCTGTCGAGCAGCAGCTCCTTTGCCGACTTGTCAAATAGGCTTCACGAAGTTTTCCCGATCCTAGTTGTTCCTCTCCGTGTTCATCCCGCGGGGAAAATCACTGGTCGGTTCAAGAACAGCTTTCATTAAGAGAGCGTAACAGCCCGAATGCAAAGTGGGCCCATGGTTTGCGCTTGATTCCCGAGTGTGGTATCTAAATTTATGTTGTCGTCGGCCTAAATGGGGCCCAATACGCGATATTTTTGGGTGCGAGGGAGAATTCTGTTCTTATTATCTATTGCGCGGAGGAGTACATATGCGTTTCTATGGGAGTTCGCTGAAAATTTTTTGTCGCGAGGCGAACTAAGACGACTTCTTGAAGATGACGGACGTAAGGAGCTTAACCGTGGCTAACCGTAATAGCCTTCCTCCTCGTGGCGAGGTCATCCAGTTACCGGGGCATTCGAGCCGGAAGAATCGGGTTCGTCGTAGACCTCGCTCGTCGAGGAGCTCCGAGGGCAGCGATAAGCGCTCCAAGGAAAATTGGAGTAGCTCCTTCCATTCTCATCTGCATTGCAGAATTTAAGTATCTCGGACTTGAATAATTCCTATGGAAGTTCTCTATTATTCGCTGAATTTCAACTACATAGTAAATTTCATGGATTCGGGATTTTGAAACCTTTCCAAGAGAGTTCGGAGCTTCCAAGAGCTCCGAGAGCATTGGATCATGTAAGAGATGAGCTAGATTAGTTTTATACTCGAAAACAGAACAGAAGAAAAATATGATTTTGGCGTGGGGACTCTCAAGACTAAACATATCCGATTCGAGTAGTCTAGTTTTTGCGATGATTACACAATGAGCCGCTTTGTGTGAAGGGCGAACCTGAATTGTTTCCCACCATAAGAAGTCAACGATTACCACGGTTATAGGTCATTCCATATGCGACACGGTCCGAAGAAGCGGGATCGGAAGGCCGATCACTTATTTGCGGATGCCAAGACCTTTCTACGCGCTACCAGAACCCAGTCACTGACGCTTAGCTTTGGGGGTAACTCTGCATCATCATTACAACCAAGGCGTCCACATTGTTCATCCTTCCCAGCCGCGCGCAGCCATTTTCTCCATCCGGTAGTGTTCTTCGGAAGATCCCAGCATAAATGCGATGTGATCCGAAGGTCCACCCCTAACATGAGTTAAAACGGCGAAAAACAGTTGCACGACGAGGGCAGCGGTATCCGTATAAGATTAGATGGAGAAATTCTTCCCAATCGGCACCTTGTCCCACTACCATCTTCTTCAGCACGTTTTTGATGGTACGCCCCATCCTTTCGGCCGTGCCATTTGGCATAAAATCATATGCCAGTATTATGACCCACTTGTTTTCGCTCTTATTCATAAATTCAACGAGGCGGTCGGCTGTAAAAAATCCAGCATTGTCGGAGACGATGGTCTTAGGAGATCCAAAGACAAAAATGAGTTCCCTCTCCAAAAAACCGATTGCGACCTCTGCGGAAGAGTTCGGAGTCGCAGCACCAATATTCTTCAATTAGTATGAATCTGTTCCCAACTTGGACCCCGGGAGTGGTCCAGCAAAGTCTATGGAGTATGTCTCGAAGATGTTCGTGAGTGGAATGCCCACCGTCGTGCGATACGGGAGTAGAGGCTTAGAATTATGGCACCATCGTATCTTTTATCGTAGTCCTGGACACCTTGATATACTTGACGCCACCAATATGATCGATGACAAATCGTTTCGTTTCCTCCTTGCTCCAGTGCCAAAATTCGTCGAAAAAGGTCCTTAGTCACCTCAGCCGGTCTTTGGTAGGTGGAATAGGGCGGAGCACATTCTTTGTACGCCTGAACAAGTTCCCTTCCCTTTCATAGAGTATTTTGCGGCACGTTTTATCGAACGGCGTTTAACGGCGTCTTGTTCCAAAATATTCAGGCTCTGTATGTAGCGGGCGATATAAAGTAGAACCGGCTCCAGCATGGGCCCTTCTCCGGCGATTAGCGAATTCAATTTGTCAATCGCCATACGAAAACCTCCTCGGAACGGGTGTAATATGTCCCAGCCTCCTCAGAGCCTTCTCCAAGGGGCAACCATACGCGGGAGATAATCTGTTCGGGGTCCGAATCCAGCGGCCAGTAGTCCTGAGTATCGTTGACGGACCCCACTAACCCGATGCGGTCTATAAAGCTCTTTTCAAGTGGTCTCTTTCATACCGTCGCGAATTACGCCACCTGCTTCACAAATACCTTTGAAATTTCGTCCCTTGATCTTTCGTAAGCGGTACCTTCCAGGAAAGGCGCTATAATGCCCTCTTCTTATGAACTCGAGAACTTCTCGAGATCGTTACGGCCCCATAGGGGAAAGAGACGGTCGGCCAAGTGACTGTCGCCTAGAAGACGAAAGTCGAACCACTCTCGGTTCAAGAGCTTTTTTCTTTGGTAGATTCAAAGGAAGTCAGAAACCTTCCACACCGCCCCATCACTCTAGATGAGCCTGCAGAAACCCTTGTGGCGAGAACTGCCAATTGACGCCGCGGTGCCTTACCCCCCGTCGACTTTTTCGCGGTTTGCTCTGGCCGCGCCATCTACGAATCACCCACCGGACGAGACCGAACCGACACTAAGGGAGGCTCACGACCGATGACGCGCAAAAAGTAAACGCGCGGGATATTCAGAGGGGTAAGAAACGCGCGACTGCAACAATGTATGATGCAGGAGAGGGGAGAGGCTCCTTTGTGTTCTGCTATGGGGACGAGTTGATGTATGGACAGTCTAGAGACCGAGGTATCGTGCATTGCGCAGCACTGGAGCGTCTGGAGGACGCCTGGGCGTAGTACTGTACTAATTGGGCAAGCGGATTGGAGTAGCCGAAGAGTGCCGGAGGGGGACGGCGGCAGGGAGGTGAGCAAGCAGAGTTGCAAGGGTCGGGGTTGGGGGGTTCGAGACATTTGTGACGCAGAAGTACCGTGTTGTGTCTCGCACAGCACTGTATATATACCACCCCAAAAAAATTCCAGCAGCACACGTGTCTGCCTCTAGAAAATTCGCTGCGCTGGAAATTTGATTTATTACTGTACAGTGCGGTATATTGCATAATTATATATTCATGTCCCCTCCTCGTCCTTTGAAAGAGTCGTGTATCTTCTGTACTGTACCTACAAACGCTTCACCCGCCACAGTCATCCTATACATTTAATCAGAAATCTAAACAAAACGGGCCAGAAATATCAAGAAATCAAATTTGGGCAGTGCAGAATTATAGATTCAAAGACCGAAACATCTTCTTTTCGCCGAAATTCGCGTCCACAATACCATTAAACCATTTATTCTGTCTCCCCTCTGCCTGAGAAAGCCAAGAAGCCTTCAGCATCCTGAGAAAATGCCTCGGGGCACTGCTCTCTCCGGTGAAGAGCAAGCACAGATTTTAGTCCTCTCTAAAGAAAATCTGTTCACCAGGACAATTGCTGCCCGCCTAAATCCATCTCAAAAAGTCGTGTGTACATTTCTTCAAGCTCTCAGTCTTTACGGGATCAAAAAAGAAGCGGCAGGCCGCGCCTTTTGGGTAAAAAAGACCGCCGCCGCTTGCTGACGGAAGTGAAAAAGACGGTTCACGGTGCCATGCGCGTCAGGGAAGACCTCTTGGTGAATGTTTTGAAGCACACGGTGTTGCGGGAGATCAAGAGAAGCGATTTGTTCGAGTATAGGAGGCTGAAGACCATGTTTTATTTAGAAGGCTATCATAAAAAGGCTCGAGTAGAGTGTGCAATGGAAAAAGTAACCTGGAAGGCACCCAAATGGCGTTCTATCGTATTAAGTGATGAAAAAATTTTAACATTGATGGCCCCGACAGATTTTCATACGACTGGCACTATCTCGGCAGTAAAGAGAAAATCTTTTCTCGCCCTCAGCAAGGTAGAGGGAGTGTTATGATTTGGGCCTGTTCTAGTTACCATGGAAAAGGAGAGCTTGCATTTCTGGACGGTGTTCAAGATTCGAAGAAGTACTGCGAAACGTTGAGTAATAAATTGCTACCTTGGGCAGCTCTCACGCATAGAGAACATTGGACTCTGCAACAGAACAACTGTCCTATCCACGTCTGGGCATACACCCGGGCTTGGATGGAGGGCAAAAATAGATTTGCTTCATGGTCGTCCGGGTCTCCCGACTTAAACCCCATAGCAAATCTGTGGGCCATAATTGCTCGTAAAGTTTACGAGTATGGATGGCAGTATAGGAGCAGGGAAGATGTCAAGGCTGCAATCGTCACAGCATGGAACAGCGATGAAGAAAATAGTATCCAACGGCTTGTTGATTCTATGCAGCATCGCTGCCTTGGTATGCTACTCGCAAACGGCGAAAAGACTAAGTATTGATCCTTTAAGGGACTTTACAGTACTGTTACTACATTTGAATCTATATTTTTGCAACTGTTAAAAAAAAATTTCTCCCATTGGTCTAGAATTATTCTTTTAAACCCTAACTTCTTAAAATCTACAGTGCGCGAAAAAACTTTAGAATACCGCCTGTTAATTAAATATATTTTGAAAGAAATGGCAAATTAAAAAACAAAAGTGCCCAAAACCCTTGTTTTGACGGATCATTTAAGGCAGCGAAGTTGGAACGTGCAACTGATATTATTTAAAAATTTTATTGCACAACAGCTATCTGGGAGGATGCAATGACTATACAGCACTGTAACTCAAATTGCATTTATCGGGATAAAAAAGGGTTTAGTGGTCAGTCTTACGACCTCGGACTTGAAAAACGTCCAAGCAGCGCTTTTGCAAGCCTCGAATTAGTCCGTAGAGGTACTGCCGGTCGATTTTCTGCCACTCTTTCACGATTGCCTCTTTCGGCTCCTCAAAATTCCCAAATTGTCTCAAATCCTTATTAAAGGGCCTCACTAACACGTCCCATACATTCTAAATACGATTTAGATCGGTGCTTTTAGCAAGCCATAGCATAAAATCGATGTAATGATTCGGGAGCCATGATCTGGTAACATCTGTTGTGTGAGTGGGCGCATTGCCTTGCTGAAAACCAGCCAACGTAGGATGATGAGTGCCGATAAATGGTAGTAGAAACTCCTCCAGTGTCTTCACGTACTTCGTTGCGTTCTATTTTCCTGTCAATTAAGCAATAGCGGATCGACCTTTTCCACTGAATGCTCCTCAAATCATTACTGAGCCTCCCTCCATCTGGCGCCGAGATAACACGTGCTCTTCCTTTCGTAAGTCGTGTCAATAGTTCTGAATACCAACAGGGCCGTCTAAATTGAATTTATTTTCATCGGCAGAGATAACATCGCCCCATTCACGCATGGCCCAAGTTGCCATTTGGCGGCCCCATTGCAACCGGGTCTGACGGTTAAATGGAGTCAATTGAGGCGTGCGGTTAACCATTTCTTACTGCAAGTTTGGTTACGCCGAAAGAATTTGTTGAATACGACGCTTTGATATCGGGAGAGAGGGCTCGCGTCGCATGTCATTAGCGGAATTTCTGCTGTTTGAAACAGCACGGACTAGTCGGCGTATGTCCCTAAGAATTTTTTTTGTAGGACGGCCGCCTTTTTTTGTTTTTGTGGGTCGCAGGGGATTTTAAGAAGGTTTGCACTGCTTTTTGGGACTTCCCTAAATGGCGAGCTATCTTAGATTGACACAATTTCTCCTCTTACGAGGCCAAAATCTTTGCCTGCTCGACTTTGGTCCGCATTTTGCCAAGAGGCATTGGGGATGGCCTTGGATAGTCTGGGACAGTTGCAGACTCCTTGAGACAGGCAGGTTTCCATTTATTGTCGAAAATGTGCCTTAGTTTTGGCCATCTGCTCTCTGGGTCTTGCTCCCTGCCAGGTAGCAGTTTTACAATTTTTTAAAAATAATATTCGTTACGCCCTGCAACTTCGCTCCTTTAAATGATATGTCCAAACAAGGTTTTGGCCACTTTTGTTTTTTAATTTGCCATTTCTTTCAAAATATATTTAAAACCCAGGGTGCTCTAAAGTTTTTTCGCATACTGTAGTTTGTTTTCCACTGTGCTTCTAATGGGCTCATCGTCGCTTTATTTTTTGCATTTTTCAACGGTAACCCTGTTGACTCATAATTCTGCACCATACTGTACTGTACTGTACTGTAGCTTTACATACTGTACTGTAGCACATGCATATGTCTGTGGACCTGCATATGTCTGTGGTAAAGTAATCGAATAACATACGTACTACAGTGGGGATGTCTGATAATGGATGCGGTCTGGGGGAGCGCAGCATTAGAGCCATCATCGTTCCACCCCCCCACCTTAACTCCTTTTTCTGTATTACCGTCCCCTTCCTCCGCGCTACGCTCGCATCCCTCCGAATTGGCGCGCGGCCCTTTCCCTCCTGTCCGCGCCTTTACCTGCCACCTACGATCACAACGCGCAACTGTTACGCTGGTTGATGCGGTGCGAATAGTAGCGTCCGAGGTGTTGCTTTTCCTGGCAACGCGGAGTACGAACTCTTCGATAAATAACAGTCTCAGGAGAGGGTGCACCGAGGGAATCAGAAACCAGGGGCTGGAATCGGAAGCCCGGATCGTGGGATGGCTAGGAAGGGGGCACCAGGCACCCTGCCAGTTTGTGTTGTAGGTCTAGGACCTTGCGTGGGTGTGTGAGGATGGCAGCCTCACCGGCGACTTGCGTCGCTTTCGTGAGTGAGGACTGCTTAAATGGGGACGGCGCAGCGACGTCACAGACGAGGGGCCGGTCCGGGAGGCCAGCTTCAGGGCCACGGGGGGTTTGGAGGATGTCGGGTGGGCTAAAGTCCACACCCGGGACGAGATTTTTAACTTGAAACTTATAGTACAGGCCGGCGGAGCGGAAAACGTGCCACGCGAACAAGTTACGGACGGAGTTGTGGCGGTGAGTGCGTCCAACCTCTGAGGCGCAGCGGTCTGCGGCATGATCACCGTGGACGTTTATGTCCCGCTGACAGTGGTGGCATTTGAAGGGCAACGAGTCTGTGTAGAGTGGGAGTCCGAGGTGCTTGCACAGCATGATGGTCCAGTGCTCCGACGACACCTTCATCGCATTGGTGGGATGCGCCAAAAGGAAAGCGGCGGCCGCGCTGTGACGAAAGGCCAGGCCGCGCATGCAATGACGGGTTGCTTCCTCGGAGTGGCAGCTAGGATGGGGCACCCTCATCCATACGTCATCTTCCCAATACACCTTTGCCTTGGCCTCCTGCTGTGCCCGATTTAGATTAGATTGAAAATTGACAGGCATGTCGGCAAGAGAGGCAGGGTCAAAGGCGCCTAGGTCGGTGACGAACGGATCGCCTTGGGTTCGGCGGGCAAAGTTGAGCAGAGGCGGGCGTGCCTGGTAGACCAGGAAGAATCTATCGCCACGACCTTGTTTCCCAAGTACGGCGAGAGCGGGGAGTAGAGTAGGCGGCAGTGCGTAAGCGGGCGGGGGCAGCGTCAAGAATGCTGGCAGCAACAGCCTCGTACAGGTATGAACCTGTGATGGAGAATACATGCCCTCCTAGACGGAGGGGGAAACACGCTTGTTCCCAGGCGTCATCCGTTAGGGAGACGCGATGGAGCGCGGCATAGGAGCACCGCAGCTCAGCTGCAGGCTCAGCGGCGTGCTGAGGGTCAGCGAGCCGAAACGCGTGAAGCATACGACATGCCGTGGCACATAGGCGGTGAATGTAGAAACGAGCCGGGGGGTCCCGGACCTGTTCCAGCAGCGCCAAGGTGCGGCGGCACACCTCCACTTTGCTGCGCAAAAGCGCCTTGGTAAAGGCAGCGTTCCCCAACGGGGTCCGAGCAGCTCAAAACAGTCTCCGGAGCATTCCGAGAGCGGAAACTCGGCCAAGAAGGCCGCGCGGTCCACAGGCGAAGTGTGCGGCCAAGAGATGCGCATCTTGTGGTGATTGATGAAAAGACCATAACACGGACCGTAGAGCGCAAGAGACCGCAGGGCTCGTCGTAGACCGGTGAGTTACCCCTTTATTGTGCCGTCATCGGCGTATCACTGATTCTAAATGGTACCTTCCTCTTCGGCGAACCGCCGAATGAGCGGCTGGATCGTCATCGAGGAAAGCAGCATACTCGCAGGGTCCCGCTGCTGGGTTCCCTGGGCGCTCGAAAGAATCGTCCGCACGCGATTTGGAACAATGAGCGGTGGTTGGGAGCGACCGTACACCATGTTTACAAATCGGGCAAGAGAGGGGTGACGAGATGGCAGCATGTCCAGCATTGATTGCTTATCAACGCAGTTGAAGGCGTTACGGGCATCGATGAGGATGGTGGCAACGTCTGGGTCCGATAAGACCCTTCGAAGCATGGTGCGCACGTCGTGGACGATAGCATTCATGCCAGCCTTAACGCCATTGGCCGTTTGGAAGGGGGCCAGAAAGGCATTGGAGTCATTAATTGACGATGGGAGCAGCGCCTTCGTCACCAGGCGCCGGAGGAAAGAGCCGACCGCAATGGGACGGACTTGGGCTACAACGGGAGGAGGGTCGCAGCGGACATTAAGGGAAGAACCAAATCGAGGAAGTCTCCGTTTGCTATGCGAATGACGAGTTTCGTCAATACTCCGATGCCGGTGACACCAGCTTGCAGGCTAAGAGCGGTTTTGGCAAGCAGGAGGAACCACCGCGAGGGCGTCCGGCCCGGCCCCGCCGTGGTGTCCCCCGGGATGCGACGCGCAGCTCGCGCAACGGCGGCTTCCGTAATTTCCGGGGGTGGTGGGAGACGGTCCTCAGGAAGCGGGGCGATAGACACTCAGGCGACTGGTCAACAAAGCCCTACTAGGTCCGGCCCTTGCTGACACCCGCACTCATTTTGCCCCCTTTCAACTCGCCAACGGTGTTTCCGCAGGCATGGATTCCATAGCGTAATGACACCAGAATGTACACGAACAGACATGGCCGCGAAAACGGCTACGTCATGGTCTCCATTCACGCCAAGAATGTTTTCAACGTTTTCTCCCGCCAGCAGCCCCTCCGCCTCCTCCCGTCCAAAGCTCCCTCCCTAGCGCGTTTGATCAACATGATATACGGCCTCAATCCCCCGCCCCTGTTCGGACACAGCTGGGCCCCCTGACGCCGCTCCTATCACTCTCTACAGCGAGGAGAGAACCCAGCTGGGAGATTCTGCCAGTATGTTGCTCTTCTCTCTGTGTTTACAGCTATCGGATAGGAAATATCCCGGGAATGCGCCCTCAACTTGAACCGCTGGTACGCTAATGATCGACCCTCCTTGGCCCCTTTGATGAGATCTGCAAGGCCCTCCGCATCCTGGTCGCCGGACGGGTTTTCCAGTTCCACGTCAACGCCTCCAAGACCCTGGCATATTGGTCTCTCTCCTCGTACAGCCTACGCCAGCTTCGACGTGTGCTCCCCCTCTCTACCCCAGCGAGGACGGTTTTACTGTCCTAGGCGCCCCCGTCGGCTCCGATGAATACATGCGCTCCTTCCTCAAGTCCCGAATGGGCGTGTGTGACAGCATGCTCTCAACGCTGCACAATCTCCCCCACCCTCGAATCGCCTTCCATTTACACCGACTCTGCGCCTCGGCCTACAGAGTGCAGCATGCTTTCCGGGTCAGCCCCCCACCGATCGCATACCCTGTTGCTAAGGATTTCGACAAGGCCAGATGGTGGCATACTCCATGCTCAATTCTGTGCCCCTCACCACTCAGAACAACCGTCAAGTCTGCCTCCCTTTCCGGTTTTGCGGTCATGGATTCATATCCCTAGCCCTCACCGTGTATGCGTCATATGCGGACAGCCTCATCGAGTCCGCATCCCTACGCCACCCCAAACGCCCCGTTGAGTTCTACGTGCGAGGCGCCCGCCTTCCAATGCGCTTCGTGGCCACTGTGCTCGAATTTCCCTTCCTACTCTCTCCGACACTTGGAGCCCGAGGCCCTTGCAGTGGGACCTGATAGACCATACTATTTCCTATTCAGGCCATCCACAAGCACTGGGAAGACGACGTGCGGAAAGCACGACGCCGACCTGCCCGCCACTTTGACAGCTCCATACGGCTTCGCGGGGGTCGTACAGTAATTCCCCTCTCAATCCATGCGTCTACGCTTGGTTCACTGGCCATTCATCCAAAGCCACTCAACATTGCTTACACTGTCAGGTTAGCATTGCATGCCCTTCATAAATGACGAAGTAAATGAAATATGGCATATGCTCGTTTAAGATGGCGTGATTTTAGCGAGTGTTAACAACACGGCAGTAACGTCGAAATATGACGAAATCTTGACCCATTGTTGTTGCTGCTGCAATGATAGATGACACAAAGGGGTTGGTTGTTGGTTCTATGGCTCTGGCGAGGAATGACGATTTCGTGCTGGTGAGAGGACTCCAGGCTTAGTGCCATTACATTTGAGAATGGCCATACTGCACTTGCAAGACTGATGGTCTTTGAATTGAGGTGTAGTACGGATACAAGACACAATTTGGTGAGTAGGTTGGACGGCACGTACAGTACTGTACAGCACTGTAAGTCTATGAGGGAGGGGAATGATGCCGGTAAGGAGATATCCATCGGAGTGGTTGGAGGGCTCTTGTGATTTTTAATTTTAAAAGAAAAAAAAGCCTTCGCGGGCGATGACCACCTATAAAAAGATACGAGTAGAGTTTGTATACGAGTGGTCCAAGCTTGCAATACACACATGGCAGTATGATTGGATGACAGTTTTGCATGAAGACGGTTGATTGGTTATCGGTTGGAATGTCTGTACCAAATGGGTTGAAACCAGTGGATGCAAATGAGGCTATGTATTGGGGACCAATGTTTACTGCCCAAATATATTCCACTGGGCCACCGACAATGGCCTTAGGTTTGTTCTCTTTCTGGCTGCAGTTACAGTATAGTTGTCGTACAGATGTGATTCCTTGCTCCAGGTTTGTACACTTAAAATCATTCAAAATTGCTTTGTTTGTACGGGATGTCTAGAAGACGGTATCACACGTGTCCAAGCCATCTCAACCTATCGCACATCACGGGATGGACCCACATCCGTCTATGCGCCACCGGGCAACCGGCGTTTTACGCCACAATCATAAACCTCAACGCTCCACACTGAAAATCCCACTTACTGACGCCATAAAGTTACTACTCCACACGCGCTACGAAACGGCCAACAATACGCGCTTTACATCCGCACCATTTCGTTACAAGTCCAGCGTGCGCATTTTTCTTTAACCTTCCCACCGCTCTTGGCCACACGCAGAGGTGTTGACTTTATTGTTTAATTACCCATTCAGCGCGATTGCATCAGCCAGTCGTCAATTCTCGGAAACGCTGAGTTTTCATCGTACTGGTAATGGGTACTGGCAAAAGAGTCTCATCTTCTGCCGCCTCAGAGGGTCCTATCAGACAGCGCGATCCTTGCCCGGAGAGAAGAGCAAACCCAATATCTCGTGTGTTTCTCGGCTGGGTGTTCCCCCTCGTTCTAAAGGGCTTCCGGAATCCGCTTCAAGATGACGACCTTTGGGAACTTAAGGATGCCGAACGCGGTCAAAGAACTACCGATGACCTTATGACCAGTTGGGAAGCAGTCACTAACGACGGAAAGGACAGAAAGCGCGGCAATTCTCTGTTCGCCTCAATCTCCAAGGTAACGAGGCGGCACTCGGTATTCTCAGGGTTCTTGAAAGTCATCGATGTCGGCCTTGGCACCGTACAGCCAGTTCTTATCTTTGGAGTTCTCGACTCGCTGCGAGTTGGGGATTCTTTTGGTACCTCTATTCTCTGGGCGCTGTCCTTGCTGCTGGTTCCCTTCCTCAAAACAATCGTAGAGAACCATTACTTCCTCGTCGTCATGCGAACGGGAATGCGAGTCCGCTCAGGACTTCAAGGTGCCATATATGACAAGAGTCTTAAAATGAGCCCCCTCGGCACGTGCAAGTTCATCCCTAGGAGAGATTGTCAACCTTATGCAGCTTGATACTCAACGTATCGGCGACTTCTTCCAGTACATCATCCACAACCTTTGGGCAGCCCCACTGCAGATTATCATCACTGTAGGGCTCCTCTTTGAGTTCATCGGCGTCTCGGCTGTCATCGGCTTGTTAGTCACTCTGGCTACACTGCCAGCGCAGACCATGCTGATGAAGGCTATGTTGAGACTCCGCCAGGCCAATATTGCAGTTACCGACAGGCGCGTCAAGCTCATGAATGAGATTCTTCAGGGCATCAAGGCTGTCAAGTTTTATGCCTGGGAGGTACCTTTTGCAGAGGCAGTGGAGAAGGAAAGGTCTGAGGAACTGAAGAAAATGAAGGGAACAATTTGGCTGCGCTCTTCGTTCATGGCTATTATGATGGCCATTCCAACCGTCATTGCAGTCATCACCTTTGCGTTTTACACTGGCGTCTTCGGGCAGGAACTTGAACCGGCGCGTATCTTTACGGGTCTCGCTCTGCTCAATCAGCTCCGTACTCCTGTAATGATGCTTCCGTTGACGGCCAACACATTCATCGATGCGAGGATCGGAATGAAGCGTATTGAAAGATTCCTTAGATTAGAGAATACCGACAATTACTCTCGTGAAGTGTCCGGCAAGACCTCTTCTAAAGTCGACGATGAGGCTGTCGGAGACGGAACATCTTGGTCAGACTCTACAGAGCACGAGTCTGCTTCTATTACTATCGATGGTGGCGAATTTCAGTGGGGCAGTAGCGCACCAGATTCTGAAGGAACGGCCAAGAAGAAAGCAAACCTTACAAGGTGTCTTCCCATTCGGAAGAAGCGCCAGCAGCCACCTGCAGAGGTAAACGACGAAGAGCAAGGGGTGCTCAATGAAGATGACGAGCAGTCAAGTGAGACGGGTCGTGGTTCCGTCTTAAGAGACATTAACATTCGCATGCGGGAAGGAGAACTCACGGCTATTGTTGGCCGGGTTGGGTCAGGTAAATCGTCGCTGATCCACGCAATACTCGGGGAAATGAGGAAGGTGAAAGGGGATGTTTCCCTATCAGGCTCTGTGGCATACGCTGCCCAAACTGCGTGGATTTTTAATGATACTCTTCGAAACAATATAATCTTTGGAAGAGAATTTAATGAGAAGCTCTATCGAAAGGCAGTGCGAGTTTCAGCCCTAGAACAGGACATCGGAATTCTCCCGGCCGGTGACATGACCGCGATTGGTGAAAAAGGAATTAACCTTTCAGGAGGACAGAAACAGCGTGTGAGTATTGCTCGTGCAGTGTATGCTGACGCCGCAGTCTACCTCTTTGACGATCCGCTCTCAGCATTGGACGCACACGTGAGTCAGGAAGTATTCCAAAAATGCATCTCCAACAACGGTGCCCTGAAAGATAAATTGCGCGTACTCATCACGAATCAGATTCACACGCTTCCGGATTGCGACAAAATCATCTTTATCGAAGGTGGGCGTGTCAGGTCTCAGGGAACATATGAGGATCTAGCGGCCTCGGACACTTCTTTCCAACAATTAATCAATGAGCAACGAAAGGCTGAGGGGGAAAGCAAGGATGAGGCTGAGCATGACGAGGATACTATCCCTGACAAGAACAGACAATCGATATCCATATCTGCGGCGAATAACTCGGTTTCGCAGTCCGTCGCGGCTTCTACAAAGGAACAAGGTAACCAACTAGAGGAAGATGAACAGGCCGGCAAAACCCTTATGCAAAAAGAGGAACGTGTGACAGGGAACGTCTTGCTTCGCGCTTACCTCCAGTATGCGAAGGCCTGCGGGGGCGTATTCATGTTCTTCTTGATGATCATTTTCTGGTGCGCCACCGTGGCGCTCTCCGTAATTGCAAACTGGTGGTTGGTTTTCTGGTCTGAAGAAACTACGCAGGAAGAGACCGATAGAGGTCTTGGATTCTATCTAAGCATTTACTTCGCCTTGGGTATCGGATATGCGATTGCTGTGATGTTGCGCGGGATCTGGTTTCTCAACCTCGCCCTTTTTGCTTCACGAACGTTGCAAAACAGCATGTTGCACTCTGTGCTTCGAGCACCAATGGCATTTTTCGACACAACTCCGATTGGGCGCATCATTTCTCGCTTCTCGCGAGATGTAAGCGCTCTTGATGAATTGCTCCCGCAGTTCTTCCAGCAGATGATGTCAACTCTACTGAACCTTATCGCTTCCTACGTATACATTGGAATTAACCTTCCCCTTTTCTTCGCGGTGGCGGCACCCGTCACTGGAGCATACTTTCTGTTACAACGATTCTTCAATCGTACCTCTGTCGAACTGAAGCGATTGGATGCCATCTCAAAGTCTCCTATCTACGCACACTTCTCTGAGACCCTTGGAGGTCTGAGCACACTTCGGGCGTACGGAAGGCAAGAACAGTCAAGAGCTGATAACATGAATATGATCGATATCAACCAAAGGGCCTTCTTCAGTTGGCTGGTTGCGAACCGATGGTTTTCGTTATACCTCGAAATGGCTGGTTCTCTTCTCATATTTGCAACTGCTGTGTTTGGAGTCATGGCCGTGCGTAACAGCGGGACGTTTTCAGGAGATGTTGGTCTCAGTTTGACTTATTCTTTGCAAGTCACCGCAATTCTTGGCTTCACGGTACGGTCAATCACAGAGCTAGAGGGTCAAATGAGTTCAGTGGAGCGTGCAAATTACTACAGCAACGAATTGCCCCAAGAGGCACCTGCTATACTTGATCCCCCTGCAGGAGCTCACGTTCCCAAGGACTGGCCTGCCCAGGGTAACATCGAAATCAAAGATGTGCAGATGAGATACCGGGAAGGACTCGATTTGGTCCTGAAAGGTGTACACGTTTCCATCAAAGGAGGGGAGAAGGTTGGGGTTGTGGGACGGACGGGAAGTGGGAAGAGCTCATTGATGATTGCATTGCTTCGGATGGTCGAGCTGAGCGGAGGTGAAATCCGCATTGACGGGCTGAACCTAAAGGAATTAGGGCTAAATGACCTGCGCAAAAAGTTGACTATAATCCCACAAGACCCAGTGATCTTCAGCGGAACAATCAGGTTCAACTTAGATCCGTTCAATGAACATAGTGACGCTGAGCTTTGGGATGCCCTGGAGAAATCTCACATGAAAGAGTTTGTTTCAGATTTTGAGGGAGGACTCGATGCTGTAGTGTCTGAGTACGGTGAAAACATGTCGGCTGGACAACGACAAGTGATCTGTCTGACCCGAGCACTTTTGCGGAACTCAAACATACTGATTCTTGATGAGGCCAGCAGTTCTCTTGACATGGAAACTGACCGATTGATCCAGGAAACAATTCGAACTCATTTGAAACATGCAACGATTCTGACTATTGCACATAGGCTGTTCACACTTGCTGACTATGACAAGATAGTTGTAAATGGACGATGGGGAAGTTGCGGAATTTGCGTCGCCGGCCGAGCTTCTGAGCCGGGATGGTAGCAAATTCTCTGCTCTTGTGGAATCTATGGGGGAAGCTGGCGCAGCGCAGTTCAGGGAAATGGTGCGAGTTAAGATGGGAGAGGAACTTTGACTGTTGTAATTCCAGTATGAAGCTCTCTTCCTAGAACACAGAATGACCCCGCGGCAACCAGTATCCTGTACTTGTAAACGGATTCTGCCAGTGACTATGGCCTTTGGTTTTAAGGGTTTGCCCTCGTCGGAACGATCAATGTTCCCGTATTGTCGATCGATATGCAAGGAGGTGATGAATATAAGCGAATCAATACCAAGACAACTTCTGCATCACTTGGGGGGGGTATGCCAGTAGCCATTAGCACTGCAGTAAAATTGCGTTGCGATCTCAAGTGCCGTTCAATTAGCATCTTGGCGGCATTAGCGAACCACCCAATACCAGCCTGGTATTAAAGTGGACTGTTGCATTGGCATAAGTGATTTTTGCATTGGCAAAAGACATCATCTCTCGATATATGCTGCACCCTTAGAGTTCGTTAGACATAGAAATACCGTACGTATCTGGATTGGTAGACGGTGTATTGCGTATCATATCGTGGTCTAAAGCATCGAAGTAATTCGTCTCACATCTTTGCATTGATGCTCGATCAGTTATGAGGGGAGGAGGATATTTACTCATTCATCAAGAATATGCACCAACTGACCGACCAGAGGAGTTACTGCCGCGACTAGCGCGGAAGTATGTTCACTCGTTTATCACTGGTGTACAATCCAAATGTGCAACGTTGCAAAGTACTTAAAATGAAGTTGGAATTGGGTGACTAAGCTCTGCGTGTTGCGGTGCGCGACAAATTACGGATACTACACATGTTTACCAGATTGAGTAGCTAAGCTTCTGATACAGGCGAGTCTCCACTCCCCCCATCGAGCATCCGCTACGAGACGCTACTGCTGCCGCGTATGTCTCTATAACCTTGGATGTTTCTAAAGAGGGTGATCCTAACGAGTCGAAGGCTAGTGGTACAAAATCCCATCCTAGCCTTGATCGTCCCGGCATTGCCTCGTCTGGAATAAAAAGTATGGTACGATTGCAGGCGTGATACGCCGGTGAGTTGTACCAGCGCCTTAGTTACATCTTGTGGTCGTCTATTGCTACGGCTATCTGCTCGCGCACTCCACTGCACGTGACCGACGTGGTCCATCTGGATAATTCCTAGCTGTACAGTCGGATCCTGCAGTGGATCACTACTTGTCGTTGACGATCCTCCCGATTCAGTTGAGGATGATATTCTACTCATTGCTATATCCACGCCCGCTGCACGCCAGTGCTTGTAAAACATTAAAGATATTCCCCCGTGCCCCTCGGCGTTTGGCCGCCTACACCGGCATAACTCCATCCGTAACGCCATCGCATATCAAGTCTACCGCGCTGCGGGTTTGGAATAGAAGTTCGAAGTCCCTCTGTTAATTCCTGGAACCGATTTTAGGCGTGCTGACCTCCTCGTGCAACCCCCGGCCCCTGCCATCGGCCCCAAGGAAAGGCCGATTGCCTGTGACGTTACTATTGTCTCGCCGTTCAAACGGGCCTCTGTCACGAAAGCAACGCAAGCCGCCGCAGGCACCGCCACTCAAGCTTACCGCAACAAGGTCCAGGACCTTGAGCGTAAGCTCTCCAGGCGCTTTTTACCACCATCTGACAACCCGTCTCGCCGGCTGAATTTCTGCTTCTAATCACTCGCTCTCGACTCCTTTGGAGCGGCGTCCGCGGTCACTGCTCTGTTTCTGGAAACGTTCATTCCGCGGATTGCGACCAGATTTCACACCCCTGATGCCACTGTTCGCTCGCGAATCTGTCAGCACCCTAGCTGTGTTCTGTTGTCCTCGGTGGCTATGGCCATCATTTCCTGTGCCCCACTGCATGTGATCAATGTTGACCATCCAGTTAATTCTTAACGTAATAGTCGGTCAGTGTGTACCCTCCAGAAACATCAAGAGTAAAGTAAAGAACCTTCAGGGGGAAATTTTTGGGCTATGTTACTGTCTGGAAGATATGGTAGATTGTAATTTTAGTCGCAGCTGGGAACACGTTGGGACAAGTCGTCACTTGGCAACACTAATTAACCTTCTTTAACAGGGCCGGCCCAATGCCAGCGAGCATGCATGCTGCGTACAGTAGACATGACGGCCGCGGCGGTGTGCTTACAGTATGCGTTAGCACCGCTTGAAACATCCCATAGGTCTCCATCGCTCGAATATCAGTGGGTAGCCGCAAAACTTTTTGACTACTTTATACTGTATTGTACGGTACAATATTTTGATTTCCCGAGTTGCATGAGAGAGCCTTGGAAACATCGGTTGACGTGGAACGTTAAAGGAAAACCACTACAGTAGTGGGTACTTTCCAAACTGTACTGTACTGTACTGTACAGCACTCGTTTGTTGGTCCTTGCAGTCTCCCATCAGCTTCCCTTCTCCGATCGCCTCGCGACGCCCAGTATCCTCCGAAAATTTCCTCCCATTGACTTTCAGTACAACCTTCACAGCATCACTTCAACCGCTCGCGCCCAAGGGCCGGATTAGAGTGGATACTGGACTTCTATGAGTCATTCACCCTCACTTTGCTGATCGCGGAGGTGTAGAACGTGACAGCAAACGTTCCGAAAGGGCGATCTTGATTGCACACCGCGAGACTGCAGCAGCCTGGATCCTTCGTCTAGTATGTGGAATAACATCCAAAAAGCGACGGCGTTCGCTGAGAATTGTGGAGCGTGGTCGACTAAGATGGCCTTCTATGCCAGTTCGTCCTCAAGTGTTCGGGGACGAACTGGGGGAGGCTGGTATAGAGGGATAACAAGCAGATCGGATCTGCGATATCGAAGTGAACGCAGGTAGGGCTCAGCTGCGGACTGAAGCGATCTGTACACGAGGCGTTGAGAGTTGAAGCCTCGGCGCCCGTTCCCGTTCCCCGCATGGCACGGGTGCCGACCCCAACGATGTGAAGACTGAAAAAGGTTAAACAAGAGGGTCGTAGAAAGAATTCAGCTTGGAAGACTAGACCAAATCGTTTCGAAAATCAAAGGACTGCATCGACTTGGATATTTACGGGTGATTTTCGCAGACTATGTGCAGCATATGTGCAGCATAGTCTGCGAAAATCACCCGTAAATAGCACGTGGATGAATCGCCTGATCTCTTCCATCAGGTAGTTTCCTGGGTCAGGTTGCCACCGGTCCAGGTTAGAATCTTGAAGCCCATGGTTGCGAATCTCTCTCTTTGTTGACAGCACGGCATTGTGCTCTGTGGCAAACTTAAAGTTAGTTTCCCCATTTGGTAAAAATGGTTTCCTCTACAACCCGAAACATTCCCCTCCTGGTAACGAAAGGAAATTTGCTTCCTGCTTACAAACCGCTGTGTCCAACTAGATGCGCAACTCGAAAGTGTCTGCATATGCACTGTTGCCATGCTACAGAAAAAGGTCACATCTTCACACATAATCCAAAGCGAAATCCATCGTTTTCATGTTGGCTAGCGTAGCTATTCAACTTGAACAGTAGGCCCTAGGGGCAAATCGGGTTGTCCACTGTGGCCAGCCGCAACTCGGATTAGAGCTTTAATCATGCTGCGAAAGCGGTTGCTGGACACTGGTCTTCCATTACTTGTAGCTGCGACAGGGCGACAAGCGACGAAATGTCGTTGTTTGCTGCTCATGTCTTTGCAATACCTTACAGCGCACTGTACAGAGCAGTGTGTACAGCACTAGCTACTCCAGAGATTTTCAAACAAAAAAAAAATCAATCCTGCAATAACCCTCGATGGGTATCATACATCAAGTTTGATAAGATTGCCCACTTTTTGCGCAGCACTGTACAGTACACAAGTGTTATCAGAACGATGACTGACACGCCAACGTACAACAGATTTTGTAGCTGCTTACAGTATACTAGGCACTGTAGCATTAGGTTCAGCGAAAAAAAAAATTAAGTCGAGGACTGTACTCTGCTCTAGTCTTGCGAATAACAATGATTGGCTGCCCCTCTCCCACCATTATTTTTAATTTCAATTTATAGAGCAGCAGATTTAGTTCTGTAAGAAAGTCAAAATCCAAATTAAAAACGGCAGTCGAAAGGTGTGAAAAATCTAAAATTTTCTTTCATACAGTATTCTTTGAAGGGTTGCTAATTGTTAACTTTTATTTGAAAATTGAAAAACAAGAAATTTACAAAGAAAATTTGGGGGGAAACTGCAATGTCAAGCAGTGCCCAAAGAGGTGCGACGGCGCGGAAGCAGGCTATTTCGACAAATACCGCCAGTCCGACCTATATACACATGTCACAAAACATACTCCGCGACTGCAAGCAAAAACCTTGTCTTCACCCGACTACCTACTTGCTTTCCAGCAGCTGTCTACCCTTGCCCAACATACTTCAAGCCCAACCCACTGCCACACTTACCCCTGCCCGCTAAGGTTTCCTTCCTGTCAAACGTTTGCCCCCCCTACCTCTTCTTCGCAAAGAGACGTACCCTGTTCTGTCTCGAATCAATTCTCACAATGGTAAGTTTCGACCTGTCGTAAGCGAGGAGAATCTACGTGGCTTTCCTACACACCTCTTCGCAATCCTTCCCCGTATCACCACTTTGACTTGCTGCACGCCTCAAGTCGTTCACCCTTTACACCCTACACAACCTGGAAGTAGATCCAAAACCCAACTGTTGGTGCTAACTGTTTTGTGTTCTTCCCGTCTCAATATTCACATTTCTTTTCGTCCGATGTCAAACTTTTTGCGACACTTTCAGGGAACCGGTTCCGCTCTTACTGTTGATAATGTTGAGCCCACAATCAAGCTCGCTGCCATAGATGAAGAGAAGGTCTCCAACATAGTTGAGATATGTCGTGTTTCTCGGGAGGAAGCTTTGAGAGTCTTGGACGCGTGTCACATGGATGAGACGATGGCCATCGAGAGATTTCTGAGCGGAAATGGTGTGTCTTCTTGGTCCATGGTTTCGAAGAAGAAAAAGCCCGCCCCAAACTCCAGATCCACGTCCAACACACGAGGCAGCTACGGGGGTTCCTCTCACAATCGCAGTCACGACCGTGACCGTGACCGCGACAGGGATCGTAGAGACCGTGATCGCACATCCCATTATCACTCGGATCAGAACCATTCCTCAAACGGCTATCGTCGCGGTTCACGCCAGCATCCTCATCATTCACACCAGCCCTATTCACAGAAGCCATCCAAGAAGACTGGCCCCCAAGCTGAGAAAGCTTCTTCCGAAGCACCTCTTCTACATCCGGAGCCAGCGTCTCAAGCCTGGGGACAGCCTAGAACTGCGGAGACATGGTCGGGTCAGAAACCGAACGGGACTGAGACCTGGGGTGATGCCACGACGACAGAATCTTGGGGAGAGGCTTCCCCGGCGAAACCCGCCGCCTCCTCTGCTCCAGATAACGCATGGTCAGGAACACCTGCTACGGAGGCAACCTGGGCAGAAACATCCGAGTCTGCTGAAAATGCGTGGGGTACAGAAATAACTTCGACTCCTTCGGGAAATGGTGCATGGAGAATGCAACCACCGTCATCCGAGGTTGTCACTTCAAACTCGGAATCGAAGCCCCTGGAAAAGGAACCGTCTGCGCCACCCAAGCAGAAGAAGGAGACCCCGACAAAGTCTAATGTAATCTCGTCATCAACTGTCAAGCGCAATTTTAATTACGCTGCTGCAGCCGCATCTGGGACGAGTCATGCAAAACCTGTTCCTCCGGTGGCTCCCGAAGTCGCAGCACCGAAACCAGTAATCTCGGCGCCAACTCCAGCACCGGCAGACGTAGAGACAGTTGTGTCTGAGCATACAGAGGATCTTGCCACACAGGAGTCAACGGAACCACAAGCAATACTTTCTATTCCGAGTCGGAACGTAACTCCTCAGCGGGAGCACGAGAGGCAACCTCATGAGACAAATGGCGATCGCAATCTGCAACAAGCCAATGGTTTAACAAATGATACGTTTGAACAGATAAGTGCTAATGTTCCAGCGCCGACTACTGAGGTTCATGTTGAGTCACCGGCTCCAACAACTAGTGCCTGGACACCCCGCGCACCAAATGCGGATCCGGTGGAAGAAAAACATCTAGAGGAGACTGCAAAGGCTGTTGCCCTTGCTTCAGCTGCCGTGGTTGGCTCTGAGCAAAAGACTGGTGACTCGTTGAGCCTTCAGTTTGGTTCTTTTGGTCTCAGTGGGTTAGACAGTGTCAACTGGTCGGCGTCAGAGCAGAAGCGAGTGGAGCCTACCGCCAGCATTGTTGCTCCGAGTGAGCCCACGACGGCTACCCCTACACCGGCGGTATCTGCACCACCTACAGCTCCAAGTGTACCGACTGCTGTCGCGGTGGAAAGCGAAATATCATCCGCGCCTATGTCTTCTTCGGCTTCTCTGAATGTGAATGTGACAGGCCCGGTTCCCGCACCCGCCGAACCTCGACCTCAGAATACTGCTTCGAATCCGTTACCAGCTGGGTCGTCTGCATCCACTGGATCTGGAATGTTCCCCATGCTGCCGGTCGGCCCTGGTGGGAATTTTCCTCCCCCCAGTTATGGGACGCCGTACTTGATGCCTCCGTTGCACAGCTACTCGCTTGGATCTTACGACAATTCCGGAGACCTTGGCAGCTCTCGGGCACCAAATTTGGGTCCACCCGGGTCGCTTCCGTTGTACGATCCAGCGGCACTGACCCCAATGGGCTCTGGAACTGCAAAGTATGGAGGGATCCCTGGTCTCGGCGATATGAACGGTTTACCAACGGTGCCCGGTGCTATGGGAAGGAAGGGCTGCATGTAATGTGATGTTGAAAGGTAGTGGCTTGGAGCGTCTGGACTTCAAGCTGGAATGGATCCACTGGCGACACCATATATGATGCCGGGATATCCGTCCATGCAATATCCTATGTACACGTTCCCTAACGCGGCATATGGGCCACCTGGTATGGGGCCACCGGGTCCCGGACCATTCCCGTATCCACCTGGAGGGCAGGTGTCATCGCAAGGAGGCCGAGGAGGATTTGGGTTTGACGACGGAAGTATCGGTCTAGGAGGCAACTCACGAAGTGGTTCTGGATTAGGAGGGGAAAGCATGTACACGCCAGGGTACCTGAGTACGCCGATGGCCCATGGCGGATCTCAAAAGAATGGGGGCGATGGTGGGTACAAGGGAGTGCGAGGAAATTCTCACCCCGGTCCAGGAAATAGTCTCGGAGGGATGAGTATGGCCGGTGGCATTGTGCATGGGATGACGTACGGGGACTATGGTGGGATGTCTGGGGTGAGCAATGGAATTTCGACGAATGGAGCTCCAGGTGGGTGGAGTAATCGGCAGGCCAGCGGTGGGCGTAATGATGGTAGCAGCGCCGGAATTGTATCGAATCAGTCGATGGGTGGTGGCAGTCAGAATTCAACCCTGTACGCGGCTGGACCGGGAGGCGCTCCAGGCGGGTATTGGACTCCGCAGCAGGGAGGTTACTACCCGTAAGGTAATTTGGCTAGAGTTGTCTTTTGATGTGAGGAAGAAGCTTTTCGATGCGATGCACAGGTTGAATAGCTCTTTTGTATCACAGTGGACAGCGAAAAGTTTGGAAATGTTTCGGATAGAAGATATGACAAGAACCGTAGCTGAATAAAGGAAAAGTATAGACATATCCATCCAGTGCGGTAAGAAGCAAAGTCGTGGTGAAGCTAAATAATAAAGTACGTACAAAATCATTTTGACTGTACAGAGCTGTACAGAGCTGTACAGTACAGTACAACGCCAGACCCAAAAACGTTGATGATGTCGACATACTGTATACTGTACTGAAACCGTACGACTAAAGTGTAAACTCATCGATACACATTGGTGATCGTTGCAAATCCAAATCCCACCCAAACCACTCCCGTTCATGCCAGCATCCAGCAAAGTATCTCTAACTCAATTCATTTGCTTATTCCTCTTCTTTCTGATCAATGCCCAACCTGGTATCAGCAACCAGAATGTCCTGCGCCCACCTTGATCCCTTGTGCTCTCAGCAAGGTTTGCAGCAGATTTATCGTGCCGCAGAATGGATCTTCTCATCCAATTATCGCCCAATTTTAGGCATCGACAAACAAGCAGTTCCACGTTGCCTTTATCCTAACTGTCATTACTCGCCTACCTCTGACCTATATGTTTGTATCAATTGCATACACGTCGCTTGTAAAGCCCCAATTTCTCCTCAAACCCATCCTCCTGTGTGTGATAATCGCGCCCATCCTCCGCAAACCCATCTTTTCCAACATTACAAGGAGACTGGCCACACTATCTACCTCTCTGTCGAGTATGCCTGTCTGTTCTGTGTGATCTGTGACGATTTTGTCTATAATCGTTTCCTTGATCCTGCGCTTGAACTTCAGGCTCATCGAGCCCGAGCTCACCGTCGCAGCTTCACGTCCACAATGTCCCCACTGGAGTTGCCTTTGCAACCAAGACTCACGCCTTTATCCTCTATTTCCAAAACCAGGGCCAGAGAGCAGCGGCTTATGACTCGGAAAGGATGGACTCCAACGAACGGAGAGCTTGTGGTTATGTCAAAAAAGGCATTTCCGCTTTCAGCTCTCAAGAGTGCCATTCGGCCCCCGCCTGGCCTATTTAACTTGGGCAATTCGTGTTACATGAACTCTGTCTTACAGGCTTTTCTGAGTGCTCCCCCGCTTCGCAACTATTTCTTAGCGAATGAACATCGTCCCAGTTGCACCGGAGAATTCAAGTTTGACTGCTTTGCTTGTGCATTGGACCAACTCGTATGCGACTCTTGTTTCACCACGGAGGGCGCTAAGAAGCCTACGTCTTCGACTTTCGAAATTCCATTTCTGGTGCCGCAAAACGTTTTGGATATCGTGTGGAGAAACGCTGAACACTTAGCTACCTATACTCAGCATGATGCCCATGAATTTCTCATAGCTGCCCTGAACCTTTTGAACAGTCACTGCCGAGGAGCTTCCTCCCCGAAAAAGGCTGCAAAACCAGAACAGCTGACCCCGGGAGTCAAAGTTAAGAAGGAGGTTGATCTTATGTCAAAGTCAAATGCGGAAGGGAAGCGAGCATTGAGCCCCGTAAGTCCTGCCGCAAATATGCGAGGAGGTTCGCTCGGCACATTTTCAGGTGCCTCCCCAGGCTCAGGATCAAGACCTAGCCCAAACAATATTGTGCAGAGCTTGTTCAGTGGGACATTGCAGTCTGATGTCGTCTGTCGCGTTTGTGGAAGTAGTTCTCCTACTCTTGAAAAGTTTTACGATATTTCGTTGGATGTCGACAAGATTGTCAAGCCGCCGTCGTCGCGACGGAGCAGGGCCCAATCTCCGGCAGTGGACAGAAGCAGTGATGACGTCCGTCCGTCCAATTCCGTAAACAATGCAAGGAGTGCAAATTTTGATGAAAGGACACGTGGAAAAGGGAAAGAGGATCAGAAAAGCTATGGAACCGATTCTTTTCATCCTCACTTGGAAGGTGGAAAATACTCTACCGAAGCAACAAATGGGAGTTGGGATGGCGACCGCGAGAGGGATCTTGACAACTCGAACACCCTCGAAGAGTGCCTCACTCGTTTCACAGAGCCTGAGCTTCTCGGATCTTGTTCGAAAATGTTTTGTTCAACCTGCAGCACACGTCAGGAAGCAATGAAGCAAATGAGTATCCGCACTCTCCCCCCGATTGTGTGCTTCCATTTCAAGCGATTTGAGCAATCCTTTGCTAGCGTCCGCAGAAGTGAAATGGTCAAAATTGACACCCCCGTTGCCTTCCCTGCGGATGGTCTCGATCTATCAACGTTTCAGACATCCGCTGTGTTGAGGAGGCGGAATGCAACAAAACTGTCAACATCTGAAAATATAGTTGACACGTCATTGGCTACGGCAATGGGTAACAACACTACACGGAGAAACGGAGGCACTGCACCCGAACATGACTTGTCGCCCCCAAGAGCGACAGAAGAGTCCTTGTACGATCTTTTTGCGGTAGTCAACCATATCGGAAAAATAGACAGCGGTCATTACACCGCCATGGTTAGAAAGGAAGGTAATTGGTTTCGATGCGATGATGAAAAGGTCAGTCGCCTCGATGACGTAGGCAAGATCATCAGAAGCGAAGCTGCATACTTGGTTTTCTATGTTCAGCGGTACCCCAACTTTCAATATGTCTAGAGCTCTAATTATTGGTTTCCATATATTCACGAGTTGTCGATAATCGACGTGAGGGACAAACTAACGTGAGATTTAAGAACCCAATCCGCGGTGTAGGCTAGAGATTCGTCGTTTAATTATACACGAGATACTTGGCAGTGGCGCTAAATTTGGCGTAGCCTTGGATAACCTTCGCAATGGAATCCAAAAAGTCCTTTTCCGTTACAGTCTTGCGACGTGCACGAATTGCAAACATGCCGGCCTCTGTGCAAACCGAGCGAATGTCAGCCCCAGTGGCGTTCGGACAAAGGCGAGCAAGGAGATCCCATCGAATATCACGCTCGCAGTTAATGGACCGTCCATGGATCTTGAAAATCTGCGTACGCCCCTCCAAGTCTGGCAGCCCGACCTCAATCTTACGATCAAGGCGGCCTGGTCGCAAGAGGGCCGGATCCAGAGTGTCTGGCCTATTCGTGGCCATGAGAACCTTAATATTACCGCGCGCACTAAAGCCATCGAGCTGGTTGAGGATCTCCAGCATAGTTCTCTGGACTTCGTTATCGCCTCCTTGACCATCGTCAAAGCGAGCTCCGCCTATAGCATCAACTTCATCAAAAAATACGATGCAGGCACGCTTCGTACGAGCCAATTCAAACAGTTCGCGCACCATACGAGCACCTTCTCCCGTATACTTTTGGACCAGCTCCGACCCTATGACGCGAATGAAACAGGCATCCGTTCGGTTGGCAACCGCACGTGCCAATAATGTCTTTCCAGTTCCAGGCGGTCCATACAACAAGACACCTTTAGGAGGATCAATTCCCAGTGCGACAAACTTTTCGGGTTGAGTAGTGGTAACTCGACTACCTCGCGAATTCGCTCAATAGACTCTTTGGCACCGCCCACATCATTGTAGGTAACGTCTGGTTTTTCCTCAACTGTCATCATTGTAACGGAGGCATCAATCTTCGGCGGGAGAGGTATCTGTATTTGATACTTGTTACGATCGACGCCAACGCGCATGCCCTCTTCGATATCTGTAGGAGCGACGCGATCACCAAGACTGACGACAAACTTTGCAATCTGTTTGACATTGATGACATATTTTGACTCCTCATTTTCTTCTGTTATGATCTTTGTACAACGAGCGACTTGAAGCGGCTGTTCTTCAATGATGCTCTGCTTGTCCTTGACGAGATCCCACTGCGATGGGGGTGCCAACCCAGTATCTGATTCCTTTATGCCGCACAATTCATCGACTTGCTTTGCCTTGTCCTTGATTTCCTTTTCAAGCTTCTTAATGGAAGAAGAATAAGGACCCAAGCCGTAGGTCTTCAGCAATGCAATATCGCCTTCGTCGAGAGTTTGGATGGGCCCGTCATCTGTCCTATCGTCGCCGGCTGTCATGTTGTGGTTTCGTTGTTAGGAAATGTCAATTAGTCGAAGCACAGCGAAACCGCATGAAGTTTCGCGGGGGAGTCACAAAAGATAATTGTTTCGCGGTTGTTGTGAATGTCAATGAGACTACGGTGACTGAGCAGTCAACGCAGTCAGAAAAGCGCTTGCGTACGAGGTCGCGTGGACTGCTGCAGAGTTATTGTCGGGTTACGACCGCAGTCTAAAAATTAAAGGATTTTTCATTTAAATGCCACTTGCTGGAGGGTAACCACATGTACTAATGTGAATAAAGAAATTACAGCATTACCGTCTAGTAATATACTGTAAGCATATTTCAATTTCAAAAACCAACACGGAAAGCCATCCTAAATCGTAGGGAGCACTGCTCGGCATATTGTAGTCCTGTACGGCACCTGTACAGTACAATACAGTACAGTACATACCGTACACGTTTACGATACAGTATACGGTCCATGATATTTTGACTCCTTTTGTCATTTGAAGTGCTCTGTATAGTCCGACGAAAAGTTGAGCTTCACTTGATGGTCCACGTCGGCCACGTGCGGTGTGGCGTGCAAGATTATGGCCATCGCTACGGACGACCACATGAGGCCATCTATCATACCGGCTGATGTATGCGCGTCGCAGATAAGAATGGTGGAAAGCTGTCGCTTGCTCGCTACCCGTTTGATAAAACCTTCAAGCAGCAGGACGGTACCTGAGCATTGGGGGAAAAACTTTACAGCATCAGTATAACGGGCATGCCGCAACCAGGGAGTCAACGGCGATTGGCTGGAAGCGGAAGCCCGGGTCACGAATATCGCGGGAGGGGTTTAGGGAATGGGGGGACCAAACGCCCGGACTGCTTGTGCTCCAACTTCTGAACCTTGCGGCGGCATCCTTGTGCAGTCGCGCCTCTGGCGACTCGCCTCGCAGCTGCGACGACGGTCGATGTAAAAGGCGATGTAAGGACGACGTCGCATGCGATGGGGTTTCTCGCAGGCGCCGGTGGGGCAGGCGAGAACATGTATGAAGAGGTCTTCCTGTCGAATATCGGAACTAGGGATGAGGTCTAATGGCACAAGCTGAGTTTCCGGATCAGTGGCATGGAAGAGGTGATGAGCGAGGGCGTTCCGAATGGAGTCATGCTGGTTTCGACGTTCAAACTCCGAGGGGCAAATTTCAGCAGCGTGGTTACTTTGGACTTCCAGCGGTTCGGCTTGCGGTGGTGACACTGCAATGGCATTGAGTCTGTGTGGACTGGAAGATCGCGGTGGAGAAGTGACATTGTGCTCCAGTGTGCGGCGGAAATTTTTGTTGCAATCGTCGGATGTGCGTGCAAGAAAGCGATGGCACTGCAAGGCCACGTATCCGGCGACGGGCCTTGGAAGCATGGTGATTCTGGTGGACGTTGCATCCTTCCAGAGGTCATCCTCCCAGAACTACATGGCCCTGGCCTCATCCTGCGCGCGATGTAGAGGTTTTTCGAGGTTGACGGCCGTGTCAGCAAGGGTGGCAGGGTCGAGGGGGCCGAGGTCGGTGACGAAGCAATTGGCGTGGAGGCGGCGTACAAACTCACGAAGGGGCGCTCTTGGTTGGCCAGCAAAGAAGGACCTGTCGTAGCAAGCGCGCTTGCGAAGGACGACCTCGGACTGCGTCGTAGAGTAAGATGTGGTGCGGAAGCAGGCGGGGGCAGCGTCTGTGAGGCTGGAAGCAACTGCTCCATGGAGGAAATGGCCCATCAGTAGGAAACTTTGACCGCCGAGGCGCGGCGGGAGACACTCTTGGATCCAGGCTGCGTCCGTGAGAGCGACGTCATGTAGGGACTGGTAGGAGGATCTCTGCAAGGAGTCGAACCCAGTTGCAGGGTAACAAGCATGTTGTGGGTCGGCAAGTTTGAACGCGTGCGTGACGCAGCATGCCGATGCACAAAGTCTGTGCATACGGAAACGAGCCGGCGAGTCCCAGATGTTTTCAAGGGGCCTGAATGTGCGGCGGCACGCATCAATTTTGCTCCGGAGGAACGCCTTGGTAAAGGTCCCGTTACCAACCGGGACGCCAAGGATATCGAATCCGGCGCCAGCGCACGTGGAGAGAGGTAACTGGACGAGGAAAGGGGCGCAGTCCGAAGGCAAGGTATGCGGTTAGAAAATGCGGCCCTTCTGATGTTTGACATATATGCCAAGAACCGAGCCGTGTCGGGCAAGGGACCGGAGCGCTCGCCGGAGCCCGTCCGGTAATCCAATGATCGTGCCGTCATCGGCGTACCGCTGATTATAGAAAATACCGTCCTCTGCAACTATACGCTGAATGAGTGACTTCATCGCGAGAGAAAAGCAGCATGCTAGCAGGGTTCCCCCTTCTGGGCGTCCTGTGTACCAGGTAGAATTATTTGGTCGCTGTTCGGAATGATTAATTGTGGCTGGGTCCGACCATAAATCATTTTAGCGAACCGTGCAATCTACGGTGGACGGGATGGAAGGACGTCCAGCACTGACTGCCCCCCATCAACGTCACTGCAGGCGTCGCGAAAGTAAATGAGGACGGTTGCGACGTGAGAGTCACAGGAAACCCAGCGCAGCAAGGTGCGAACATCGTGGACGATGCCATCTGTACCGGCCTTGATCCCGTTGGCCAATCGGAGGGGGGCCAAGAACTCATGGGAATCATCTTTAGCCGATGGAAGTTACGTCTTTTTGACAATGCGCCGAGGGAGATGTCCAACTAACGAGTCGAAAGCTAGCGGCACAAAATTCTATCCTAGTCACGATCTTGCCGGCAGTGCCTCGCCGGGGATGGCTCCTACTGTAGTGGCGAAGCTACTCGTTTCCCGCTTTTCTTCTGCGCTTCCCGTGCTCCAAATGACATATGGCACTCCTGGTATGGCGACGATAAGGTGACGTCGTACGTCACCGGGAGACGGGGCGGAGTGCTCGCTGCATCAGACCGTAGGTGCACCAAAATGTCCGCGTGTCGTGCATACAGTCCAGGAAGCACGTACTTTACCTCGTATTGAACGCCGACTTGTGCCTTAGACAGCTCTAGGCCAAATGTACTTTCACCATTGCTGCGTGCGGGTAGGACTGCTGCGTGGTCTCCTGAATGATCCATGGGCCTAGGGCACTCTACGCACCACAGCGGTGCAGTGTCATCAAACACGGGAACTCCCAGATGGCCACGTAGCATCACTGTCCACATCTTGTTCTATGTTCAGATGACCACGGACGGATGTGCGGTGAGGAATGCTGCTGCGGAACATTCGCCGAATGTCAGCTTTCGAGTGCGTAACGGGGTTGAGAGACTTCACCCATTCATTATCCTTCGAGAAAGACGCTGCTGCAGACTCGAACGAGGCTCAACGTAAAATGTTGTGTGACTTATCGGGCTTGGCAACAAGGTTGACCGCGGTTAATGAATCCGGAAGACCCCCATCTCCGTCAGCGAAGGACGGATGGAGCCTTCGGACAAACTCCAAGAGGTGGCCATCCGCTTCCACGTATCTATGCGCTCGGTGTTCAGACGCACCAGTCTCATCGGGCCTTTGCATTTCTCGACGTAAATTATCCTCGCCGCATATGCTGCGAAATTAAGCGCCACCACAGGTGTGAGACCGTGACGGGCGTGGCGCAAAGGTAGGGACACTTGCTGCCGAACTGCACCGTTCACTGGCACATTTTTTGAGCTCGAGCAAAATTCCAACAGCTCTTCGTCAAATCTCAGTGCAATGGCAGTGGTCACTCCCAGCGGGGATAGTTTCATCACATGCTGAAGCTTATATGCCGAAGCACACACCCGGTGAAGATAGAACCGAATGCGCGCGTCTCCGATACTGTCGCTAAGCAAAGGTTGTTTCCGGCCGCTGATTTTCTCGTTGAGGAAATTCTCCATGAATTAGGGCGAACCAAGCGGGGCACCAAGGAGGTCAACGCCTTCGGTGGAAAGGTCCTCTCTTAGGAAGCAGTCCAATAGTGGCGATGTCCAGTTACCAGGCTGGAACGGCCGGAGTAGACGTCTGTTTGCCGGGTTCAAATACAAGCCACGACGGGTCTTCTGGAGCTAAAGATCTCGACTGCTTTTTCGCGCTCCGCGCGATGCCTATGAGGGTGCAGTCATCCGCGTACCATCTGCGTGAACAGAGGTGTGTTTGCTCAGCAATTTCCGTTGCCAATGGATGCCCCAAAAGGGAAAACATCAGCATGCTTGCCGAGTCCCCTTGTTGGTTGGGGATGTCTTGTGCAGACGCTACAGACAACATCATCAACGGCTTGTCGAGAGAATACAATATGTATAGAAAACGACATAGCATGGTATCTTGGTCTGCGGCATGTTTACCATCCGTCCTCTCAAGATCCAGTTGAATGCATTATTGCATTCACGGGCGCCATTGCATACTTTTCTTGGTCGCCTTGGCGCTCGACCAGTTTCCGTACTTTGTGCGCTATGGAATCCAGTCCACAGGGCACGCCATTAGCCACCGGTAGGGGCGCGAAGTACTCCCTGTCTTCCCCTGTGCTCGCCTCTTATGTGTCAAGCCCGATGGCCTGTGCTACACAACACCTCCTTAGGCCTAATTGTTCCTCCTCTCTCAGCTACTAACGCAAGGCACGTAGAGCAACGATTGAGTTGGCTTCCTCCACCGCCTTCCTTCTCGCTCCTGGCACCGTGGGTGCTTTTCCTTCAAGCTCGAACTCAGCCCCCATGTCCATTAAGCCCTTGCCCAGCGTCCTTATCGTACCAACTCGTTCCTAATTCAGGCGCTGCAAGCTGGTTCTGCCTGTACTCTTCGGGAGGACGCTTTTTGGGCCACCTATCCTTATCCCGGTGACCGTAGCGCCAAGTCCCCACTACGTCTAGCAACTCGTCCTGGCCCCACTTCTTTCCGTACTTCTCTCGCATCTGCCTCCACCCATGCCCATAGCGGTGTCAGGTTTGAGATGCTTCGCCGATACCTCGACTTTCTCGGTCACCCTAATCCAAAATCGACATCGCCTCTCGGCCATGTACCGTCGCGGAAACCACGCATTGGTATGCAAGTCTTGCTTTGGTGCTATTCATCGCCACGATACCATTCACAATGTCTTTACTCGGCATGTGTTCAACTTAGCTGGTCTCGCTTGTCAGTAGGAAGTCTGTTTTCTGCTCCCTAGCGTAGGTCACCGGCCCTTCTTTGCTTTTCGACGTCCTCTCACCTCCGTTGAACCCCTCCCACGGCCCACAGCATTTTGGCATCCCGGGCAGATTGGCTGCCGGGTTTAGGATTGATCAATTGGGCCTCGAAGAACGTAGTTGAATTGTGTAAAGCTTCCCATCTAGAGGGCGTGGGTCTGCTTGTTGATCGAAAGCTTGGTGCGGCAGGTAGCGGAGGAAAGGCAACAGATGAAGCCAGAGCGAGAGTACACGCCGGTGGAATCATATGATCTAAAATAGTCCGCAAACCAGCACCGTAAAATCCAGTATCCTACAAACCGCTGTTGGCTCTCCCGGGCAATGTCTGCAAAAAGCCCAGACCAATTCTGGACAGAGACCTACGGCCGCAACCGTTAGAAATGACTTAACCGGAATGTACCTGCATATTCCGAGGTAACTGTCGCGAGGACGTTCATTTGGAGAAAAGTTGAATTATCCCCGACGTGAATCGAGAAAAGCAGAAGTACAACAGGCGTTGAGAAGAAAGCAATTTCGCTTAAGCAGGCAATTGACGATATGTTCTGAGGTTCAACCGCCGGATCCGGTAAAGACGAAGACTGGACAAAATCTGGGTGATGATGCTTCGCGACTTTGACATACGCAACCTTTACGAGTCCCATGCTTCGGAACGTGGAATTGTTGGGCAAATCTTGTTATCCTCTCGAGTTCCTCGGTCAGAATGACGAATTCTGCTGGTCCATTAAGAGTGCAAATGGGTAGATTTCAGCCATGTGAGACCAAACCGGTTTACTGAGTCTCAAATGAAGTTAAAAGGGGTCTACTTTCCAATACACCGTCGAACCGTTTGGCGATCAAGAACCCAACCTTGAACACTCCTATCTGCAATATCTCCAACGGAACACCTATCCTTTTAAGTAGTCTGTCGATGCTTTCACCTTGCTTGGCTCAGCTGCTTATCTGTTAACGGAGAGATTAGATTTCAGGAACTTCGCATGCAACTTCTCTTGCCTCGCCTTCGCTTTCACAAGTCCCTTCAAGGCCGATTTGCTCAGCACATTTCCGTCAGAGTCTCGGGTCGGCATCCCGTTATCATCGAACGTCGAGTACTTGCCCTTATATTCCGAACCTTCCTTGAAAAGCAACTCAGGTGCAAGCCTTCCCTTTTCAAGATCCTGAGCCAGCTTCGCAGCTTTGGCTGCCTTCTGACGCGCTACTTCCTCTTTCTTTTTCTGCTCCGCCTCACGTTTCCTTGCAAGTTCCATCACCAGGGCCGCCGCATCCTCTAACTTCCATACTGACGGCTGGTCAACTCCGCGATCCTCCAGTCGCACCCCAAGAGGCGGCAGCTGCTCGTCCCGCATTTTATCACTTAATCTTAGAATCGCACGGCTCGCTTCGCTTTTCTCTTTTCGCGCAAGACTGCGCACAGAATCTCGGAACTCGCTCAACACATCCAGCACAGGGCCAATTGCGCTCTCCCTGGAATGACCATCTGCCGCACCATCTTCTCCATATCCGATGTTTCCAACGCTCTCATTGCATAGTCCAAACACCTTGAAAATCTTGGTCAGGTAACGACCGATAGTCTCCAACAAAGCCGCATTTGATCCAGGACCATGCGTCGCTATGTAAGCATTCGTTGAACGGATCATATTTAGAGCCTCGCGCAACGCTCCTGGGGTATCAAAATTATTCGCGAGACAGTCGTAGATAACTTTCTGCCTCCGTTCTAGTTCCTTGCTGAGCTCAAGCTCTACATTTCGCGGGGCGCACCCGGTACGTCTTAGGGTCCTTTCTTGATATATCCCGCAGGATCGCCTTTAAGTTTCCGTAGAAGTCTGTCAGAGTCCTATCGAGGGCGATCGACTCTTCCATGGCATGTTCTGAGTAGTTCATGGGGGCATCATATCGATGCTTGAGAAAAGATAACCGTATCTGTCTCGCATTGAACCTTTCCAAGCATTTCCGAATGGTAATAAAGTTCTTCAAGGATTTCGACATCTTCAGACCCTCAATGTGCAGATGGCCAGAATGGAGAAAGTAATTGACCCATTGGTGTGAGCAGTGGTATGCCTCGGACTGCGCGACTTCGTTAGAATGGTGGGGGAACCGCAAGTCGACACCACCAGCATGTATATCTATTACTGAGCCAAGTACATTTGAGGCCATCGCTGAGCACTCTATGTGCCATCCCGGCCTCCCGAAACCCCAAGGCGATTCCCATTTCGGCTCATCCTCTTTGCTTTTCTTCCAAAGAACAAAGTCGTTGGAGGACCTTTTCTGCTCCCGAAAGGCCTCGTCCGTAGTAGACAGAGCCCCCTCACCTTCTTCAAGCAACTCCTGGTTACCCACAGACCATGGCTCGAGCTTTCCATAGTCATGCCCTGCTGCTTCGAAGGCCCTTGTATCAAAATAGACAGATCCAGAGCTCTCGTAGGCGAACCCATTCTCCATAATCTTTTCAACGTATTCAATTACTTCCGGTACATACTCCGTAACTCGAGTAAGGAAATCTGGCCGCATGACGTTGAGGCTGTCCATGTCTTCCAGAAACTCCTCCTCAAATTCGCGGGCGAGGTCGTTGGCGAATGCCACGTTCATTTGCACGCTTGATTATTTTGTCATCAATATCTGTGACATTCATTTGTACAACCACGTCGTAACCAAAAAAGTCACTGAGAATTCTGCGAACAATATCAAATCGGACATAGTTGGACGCGTGCCCAACGTGGGCAGAGTCGTACACCGTTGGACCACATATGTACCAAGTTAATCGATTGCCACCTCCCTGTGGCACAAATGGCTCCTTCTTGCCTGTAAAACTATTGAGCATGGTCAGTCTGCTCTTTGATGAGCCCTCAGGGGCCTTCCACGGAAAGTAATGAGAGCATTCCATGTCTGTTGGCTCGTTCTCCAAATATGACAGGTACTGGTGACTGTAGCGTTTGAGTCGAAGGGTGATTCAGTGGGATTGATAACCGTGATGGCAGAATCGGGGCACGCGTCGTGAGGCAGAAGCAGAAATTGCTCACGATCCGCCAAGTACAAATCCGAGGCGGCCTAAGCAGTCCGCTCACTCTCCCAATTCGGAATCGGCAAAGCAAAGAAGCGGGGTAGTTTGCAGTTCAGTCCGAGAAAGCGGTGCCTTCAACTCTACTCGCTGCTGGCTCGGGAGCTTCTGAGGCAGGCGGGAGAGCAAGAACAGAGAAGAGCACCCGATACATGAAATGGGACAGCGTAAATGTCGACGACGACTTCGGACGGGATGTACTTGACGATTGTTGATTGATCTCATTATGGCGGGCAGCCCTTGTCATAAACTGAGTCTGCTGAGTTGTCGGTACAGCATTACGGCACATGTACTGTACAGTACAGTACTGTACGTATAGTACAGTACAGCGCAGTACAGCGTTGCTAACTTTTATAGTAATTGACGATGGTTACCACAGCTGTAACTCGTGTCCAGGTACTCAATACCGAAATATTCTGATTTATTTTTGGCCATTTTAAGAAAAGCGTTCCAGAGGGTGATTGAAGCTCTCGAAACAGTTTAAGAATTTGTTCAGTAGATTGCGTCACAGTGCCACAGAGAAACATATGTACAGTACAGTACAGTACAGTACACTACGCGGCGTACAGTAGTGCATGTCTCAATACTGTACTGTACTGTACAGTATTGTACTGTATACTAATGCCATACAGTACAGTACAGTGTAAAGAATTAGTATTGGTCCCATAAATAATGTTTTTACTCAGCACATGTCGACGTCGTCGCCGCTCTCTGTAAGCATCGCGCTTACACAGGGAGTTTTTCAAGCAACCACCACCTTGGCCCGCAGGTGTGTCGGTGGTGGAATTTTCTTCCTTCCCTTCTGTTGGCGTGGGCATCGGTTTAGCCGGTGCTGAGTTGAGTCTGTTTAGCAGGCCCACTAAAAATCAAATTAAAGGTCTCCATTTCTCTTCTCTCTTTTACTCAGTGGAGACCGTAAGCTTTCATACACTGCCGGTGGAAATTACTGTACAGTACAGTGTATTACCACCCTCATATTTGCAGCCCCACCAATAACAAGATATTAAAGATAAAACAAACCTGATTGGCGAATTTTTGTACTTTAAAACATAAAAGCCAAGCCTTGCTATGTAACATTAGTCAACCATGTTGACATACCCCTTGCCGCCAAAATTGAGGGGGGTCGGCAATTATATTACCATTACAATAAAACATCTGTGGTGGTCGTAGAGAACACTTCACGGCAACATTTCCTTCTCTCAGACATATTTTTGGACTCTCTCAGTGACATGCCTCGAGGAAAACAGCTTTCCGGAGAGGAAAAGGCCCAAATTTCAGCCTGCAGTGAGTCAGGTAGATCCTGTCTATAGATCGCTCAAAAAACTAACCGAAATCATCTAGTGACCTCCAGTTACCTCTAGATGCCAGCCACATACTGCACCAAGAAGCGCACTGGAAAAAAGAGATCTTTAACTGCCAGACAAGAGCGCCAAATGTACCGAGAAGCCGCAAGCGCTGCCAAAACAACCAGAAACATTGCGGCTAAGGTAGGCGTCACACTGTCAATTCGACGCGTAAGGGAGTATCCTCAGTGTAGCGCCAGTATTAGTTTCCAGAAAGCCAAAACTGCTCCACCTCTTACAAAGTTTCACCTGGGATACCGTATAAAATGGGCCAAATATCACATCAAATGGGGTAAAGAAAAATGGGGCAAAGTTTTGTTCTCAGAAGAGAAAAAAATTAATCTAGAATGACCCGATGGACTTCTGTATTACTGGGCCGATTTGAGAAAGGATGATCAGGTACTTTCGACAAAGCGAAAAGGCGGTGGGGGTGTTATGGTGTGGGGAGCATGAAGTGGAAATGGATGCTTTGATCTTTTTATAATGCTTGGTCGTCAAACGTCTGCAATTTATATTCAAGTAATGGAAAATATCATGCTCCCTCGTGCTGAAAAAAGCCTTCCTCTTTCGTGGATATATCACCAAGAAAATGCAACAATACATAAAAGTATTGAAACGATTCCGTGGTTAGGCGAGAATAGTGTGAAACGTATGGAGTGACCAGCAGGCTCGCCGGATCTTAATCCGATGCAAAAAGTTTGGGGATGGCTTTCAGCACTATATATGCCAACAATGGGCAGTTTAAAGATATAAAGGAGCTTGATAAGTGCATTCTGGAAACTTTGAGTACTGTCCCTCCGTCTTTAATCAAAAAGCTGGTTCTATCAATGCACAATCGTGCAGTCGAGGTTCTAGAGAGACAGGGTAGGTGCATTCATTATTAGGGAGCGTTATCCGTCCGTAGCAATTGCTTGATTTTGCTTTTAAGTGTGTCCTAGTTAAGTGGTTATATAATTACCGATCCCCTCTTCCACATTCTGCAGCCCCTGTGTCAACAATGAGGTCGATGTCATACTGAAGGTATTTCAGTGCTGTATTTTTGAAGTCAGGAATCCACCAATCAGATTTGTTTTTAGTTTAGAGCTTAAGTCTTTATGTGACTAAAAAAGGGTGGGTGGCAATATAATTTCCGCCGGCAGTGTAGTTTAGGAAACTGTTTGAACAATTTTTTTGGAGAAAAAATTTACACTGAAAACAGCTTTGCAGAATCCTAATTTCATTATACTAATACTAAGGTCTGGAATGACTAGCATGTTTGTTGAAGAACAACTACAAAAAAACGTACAGTAGATGATGATTGTCTTGTTCCTCCGGGGAGGAGACAACCTCAAAGTATTGCAGTACTGACATTACAGTATCCCATGTGATTACAGTAGACCTATTCAAGAGTATCCTAATTTAGAGTCCATCACACTCATCTGTATTTCTCCTTGCCTGCTGTCTCGGAATTAGGCGAGTCATCTGATTTGCATACCCACTGTTCGATGATAAAGGTAAGCTTGCCGGTTTCCTGGTCTGCTTAAGAATATCGTTGCCTAGTCGTCTGGTGGGGCTGTCTGGGATGTTCTGCCTGGAACGAATCCAACCCACGTTTGTAATTTCTCCTTCTTTATACGCTCTTCTGATGTCAGATATCTCATCCACGAGGAGCAGTTCGCGCAGTCGCTTTGAGGCTATGATGGTTTTGAATGAGTGTGATAGTGGCTCTGTTTTTTTCTATCAGAAAACACAGGAATCGAAGTTGAAATTTGTCCTTCTAGCTTGTAATGAAAGCGCTCGTGGCTCGTTTCTCCCAGAGTACGATAGTGAGAAGTACCCGCAATAATCGAATCATCCGTTGCGAGACCGGCGAGATCGGAGACTGCGTTGTTGTTTGTAAGATACAGGAAGCAGGTGTCGGATGGAGCAGGGTTCATCTTAAGGCGTTTGGTGAACACGGAGTGGTAGGTCTCAAAGAGAGAGGAGCTTGATTCCACGAGACCGTATTGTGGCAATTCGATCTGAAGAACCTTACCGGGAGGCAGTCGAGCTTCAAGTGGCTGCAATGTGTACATATCACGCTGCAGAGGTTTATGCTTGCATGTGTGCTTGCTCGACGTTCACGAGTCCAGAGCACGCCTTCGAAGAAAACCATTGAAAACGAGACGATAAGGCCCATCACCATGCGCATGAGCATGGGCAAGTCATTGGCGATTGTGTGACGGTATCGGTCCTGATGACCCTGCGAGATCCATCGCGCTTTGAATCTTTCAGTTTCTGTGCCGGGATCTTTGATACAAAGTACGTATCTGTTGCCTAAAAAGTTTGCGTTTCCGTGCACTTCACTGAAATTCAAACTGTGGACGCCTCCTTTCGAAAGGATGTCATCGATTCTTCTTGCTTTCTTTTGGAAAACCTGGGACCACTTTGATCCTGTATGTGTTCAAACAGATTTTTGTGTATGCGCTGCTTGCTAAGTTCCTGTTCTGTGTGTGTTTCTATGTTATCTGTAGGGTTAAGGAGATTACTGATAGGGATGTTGGGGAGTTGGTATGATTTGAGCATTGTCGAGTGAAACATATGTTCGTGGCCCTTCGAATCCAAAAAATCGAAAGACAACCGTATCGATACAGAAAGGTATAGGGGCCCTGCCAACCCTTGTATTCGCCGTAAACAAGGACTTCGTCACCTTGTGTGAGTTCCGCAACGGCTTCGTCGGGAAGTGCTCTGTTAAGTGCACGACGAACGCGCAGTTGTGCAACTATTGATTCACATTCCCCGCGTGCGTTGGACATCAAGTCCACGCTGTTGATGGCCGTTTACGGTTGTTGCTCGTAGTTGCCGATGGGTAACCTTGGTTTAGCACCGAATGCCGAGATCGCGCGAGTGAAACCCTCTGATTCTACTGTGTGCGACATTGCTAAATTAGCATAATCGTCGTTTAGTGATAGCGGTGCACTCGGGTGGTCGATAAAATGCTTGTTCGAGATTTGGCGGGGCGGATCGTGGTAACGCCCTGCTATGGGTGACTAGTGAGCTTCCACGGCTATTAAGACTAGCTTTCATCCTAGGGAAGAAGCGAGCAAGCGAAATTGCGTGTACATAAAAGACTTAGCCTGATCTACCCAAAAATTTTGTTGAACGACAAGGTAGGGGATCACTCATATCGCCATAAAAGTTTCCCAAATAGTATAGGAATCCTGCTTCGGTAAGATCGCAGCACGGAAGAAATTAGTCTGGCGGTAGACAGCGTGGAGGAGAGGAGTGCCTCGGATAAACATCACGTCTATGGAGACGTCCAAATTAAAGGTGCATTGGTGCGGTAACACACCACGATATCGATTGGATTGTTTCGAGTGTAGTTAGCAACCGCGACAAGTCTTCGTTATCTGCTGCAGCTTCTAGAGGTAGGTACTGCTGGCCTCAATAGGTTACGCTCTTCGTAGAGCGCTATAAAAGGCGCCGGGTGGAGCATGACCCAATTTACGTTGAACCTGGGCTAGTTCAGCAGTGGAGAGCAAATACTCGTAAGGTCATCCGTGCGCGTAATATAGGTCTCCAAACTTGCGCGTGAGCGATACGGTCACATTGAGGGCTTTGAAGTGGGCCGTTGGATGCTGTGGGTGTTTGTGGGTTACAGTGTTGAGGTTTGTCTGTGTGGACAACCCAAGTATCATTAGTATGTCGTTCGGGATGAGCACTAAGGAATAGTCAAAGTACGCGTGACCGGATAAAGGTACGCGGATGAGAACACGTCAAAGAGTACGAATACAAACTTGATTCAAACCTTGTCCAACGAAATTGATGTAGGTGTCGAGCGGCTGAATATAGTGGAACTTAGATTGGAGATGGTATATGCGGAGGAACGCTAACCATGAGGTAGCACGATCACGGACTGGGGAGCGCCTTCATCTAGGCACAAACCGTGATAAGGTGTAACTGGAACGAGGCGGAAATCTGGATAGGCGGTAAACAAGTCGTTGAGACTAGGCGGAAGGACATTCATTGGTCTCGAGTGGCGTAGGCTGCGAGAATTTGCCTGTTCCGTGCTTGTGTGATAAGCAGGCGTAAGGAAAAAAATTTCCTGATCGCTGGATGTCGTGTCCTTGTTGGTCTTTGTCTTGTCTTGGTGTATCGTACAAGTACTATATTAATCCACAGATCTATCGTGGGCTGAAACTTGGGTTTGTAGCTGAGCTCCATCGTATGGTGATGCGGTGTCTTTGCCATCAACAACTGAGAAGTGCATATGTGTGTTGGAACGATCGGGCAGTTACGATAGAGGTGGTACCACGAATTGCGGAAGCTGCGTCCCATCGGGTCAGTTAAAATTGCAGACGGGGGAAAAGTTTACTCGGCGTTGATAACGGCTAGGTCGTGGACTGGTTGCCGAGCGAGGTTGTTAGCTCGGTGAGTTGTATGGGCTACGATAGGTCGGGGTCGCAAAAAACGAGGAACCGCGCGTAATGCGGCGTTTGAAGTACGTTTAGCCATCGTGGCTGTAGTGTACGTCAATGGGTGTGGTTTCCTCTTCGTTGCCTTCAAGTAGGAAAACGTTCCCTGACGATTCTTTGGTCTTCAGCGTACTTGGTGTGGTATTCTGCTGCTGGATACATTGATATAATCGCGTATGCAACACATTGGGGTCCGTCGGTGTAGCTGTGGTAATTAATGGGATATAAAACGGCTCTACTTTCACTGCGTTGATTATAAAATCCCTCAAAAGTAGAGGAGAGTGGTATGCTGGATCGAGCATCGTCTGGAGGTAGCGGGCTCTTTGAAATAGAAGGTCTTAAAGCTGCGAGTTGACTTTCCTAGATTCTTTCGTTTGGTTTCCTGGAACGTCAATGTGTTCCACTCAGTCGTATAGGTGTCCTTGTGTGCCGGTGTCATGAAGTGCGAGCTTATTCGTGAAAAAGAATCGCTGACTGACTCTGGGTTTGGAGCAACGGTTTCGGTGAAATACCTAAGCACATCGTCTTTGAATATTACGTGCTATACGGAGAGACGCTGTGACTCGGGGACTTTGAAGGCATTGCAGTTCTATCTGAATCTGCATTTGACTGTAGATAGAATGGGGCCCTGGTATGGCCCAGAGTAGAGTTCCTGCGATAACCGGGTGAGCTTAGCAAATCGCGTTTTGCCTAGTTCGAAGGACTAGAACCAAAAGAACGGGCAAAAAAAGTTGGAGAGGGAGCCATATTGCTGGCTTTCGTGGTTTAGTTGTGACCTAGAAGGCCAAGGGGCCGGTTTTGTATGGGATCGCCGGTAACCTTCCCGCAAATGACTCTCTTGCTCTCGAGATAGTCTATGACTTTCCTTCTTAAGCGATTTGTGGATTTCATGACATTTTCGGTCGTGATATATTCCCTGAAGCCAACTAACAGGTCGTTGCCGTTTATTATTTCAGAACTGGTTTTCTCGATGAATTTTTCGAGTTTGCCATCGCGGAATTTGCCAACGTTTGACATTTTCTCAGCTTCCTTTGACGTTGATGAACTCGTGATTGACAGGGTCGCGTCCTTGCGAGCTTCCTCTAGACCGATCCGTCCGAACTTCACCGCGCACTTGGTTGCTACCTCTAGGTTCAGTCCTGCACACTTTCGTCGGCCAGCAGACAAAGGCTTGTAATTCACGAAGCTTCCGTCCTATTCGCGAATGAGGTCTGGAATAAGTAGCGCGTTTGTAAGCATTTGTAACGGACCCAAGGCCTCTTAAGTATCAACTGGGTAGTAACCCTATTCACTACAGTAATAAGCTTAACAGATCTTGTACAATTTTGCCTTCCATAAGGCCTTGATCAGTGTTCTCTTGAACATCTAATGCCAATAACTGGTCATGGGAGCAGGGTGGCGACACCCCAGAGTGAGGAATGGCCTTTTGCCTTCACTCATAGGGAACTCCCACTTCTAGTTTTTCGACTGGGTCGTCATGACCACTGGACTGGGCTCTAATGAACTAGCTTGGGGAGTCGGCTCCCCTTGAACTACATTGGCTTGAGCCGTCTTGTAACTTTCCGACACGGACCTGCTTGCCGGTGTGCCGGTTGCTTGTTGGGCCAAAAATTGGCGAACTTTCTCATAACTTGTGCTGGGCACATTGGACTTCTCCATTGGAGATAATGCTTCGTAGTTCTTCAGAACTGTTTCCATATCCTTCATAGGATGTACATAATCTGTGGACACATTTCCATGCTTGTAACACTCATAGCAAATGATGCTATGTCTTTTCTGGGCCTGATGAGGCGGTTGATAAGGGGGTCTCTGGACCCATCCTGGGCGGTTATGCCTGGTTCGATGGTCCTGATAAGGAAGATCCGGAGGTCTTTGGACCCTTGATGAGCCTTCCAAGGCTAATGCTGGTTCGACTAGTGTCGATGGTGCACTTTTCTCTTGTGAGACACTAGGTTCTTCCGAATAGGAAGGGACTTCATATGCCCCCTCTTGTAATAGATGTATCCCCTCATGGGGTTGGCCATAAGGGCCTGAAGATTGGGACTCTCCTGAGTCCATAGAAGACTGCAAAAGGCTTACAGAACCCCTGTTTGCACCCCACTTCGGGTGAAGTGTCTTTGATGGGAGCGAGGACACCCTCTTTGTCGTGGATGGTTTAGCTACCCTATCAAAAGATACCCTACGGGTTTGTGAGTGAGCCCTTGCTCTTACAGCATCGCCCTCCGCTTGGGCGAAGTCAACAAGTTCCAAAAAGTAAATCTTCCTATGCAAGTCGCGATACCTCGCAACGATGGAGGTAGTGGTCTTCTCAAGACCGTCAAACAAACATCGTCATCAACTCTTGTGAAGAGTGTACATTACCACAACGGTTTGAACCGTCAGTCAGGCGCATATAATATGTCTTTTCATCCTCATTAGGAAGTTGCCTGATGTCACGCAGTTGCATAATTGCAGTATGAATGGCATCATTCGTTGCAAAGCTTCTAAGAAGCCATTGGACAGCCTCCGGCCAGGCAGTAATTCCTCCCTGCTCAGGGCTTGTCGTTTCCGAAACTGAACGGAACATTCGGCGAGCTATTCCATCAAGGAAATCGGGCAATACCCTGAAGGCTTGCGCTTCCGACATACCTTGAAGGTTGAACTCACGCACTAACTTCTGCAAGAAGTCTAATATTGTAATGGGGTCGTCCCCTGAGAAATAGTCTTCCTTATGGAGCTTGGTACTGATACGCTTTGCGTAATCTCTTACCTTACCCGATTCTCGGGACGTCAAACGTTGGGATGTATTATCCAAGCGATAAGTCCTATAGGACACAATCCTTTCGAACAAATGGTTCGTTGGTCTGAGCTCACGGAGCCCTTCCCACGATGGACCACGACGGCCTCTTGTCGTCAACCTGGAGGTTGCACTTCTGTATGATTGAGTCTTACGAGACTTCGTTTTCTTCGATCCTTTGGATCTTGATTTCCTGGAGGTCCTAATTCTCTCATCAATGGATAATTCCGAAGAGGAACCTTCTGTGCTGGGCGAATATTCGCTATCTTCGTCCTCATCCTCATCATTTGAGGAAGCTTCCGAGTCCGAAGGCGACCTGTAACTGGGATCCGAGGGATCACCGTACTTGCTCTTTCTAGAGATCTTTCTCCTGTTCTTACGAGAACTTTTGCGAGACTTCTTGGAAGTCTTTTCTTTCCTTGTCTCCTTGTGACACTTTTGTTGTTGCGATCCTTGAGGATCTGAATCACGGTTGGGAGTACCAACTTCTTGAACTATTGTTGTAGGAACAACGGTAACGTCGGGACTTGCGTCCTCAATTTTGGATAGCCTCCTGGCTACACGATCAAACATGTCATCATTATGACTCTTCACTTTTGTAATGCCCTAAAAGGCTTGGTTCACATCCGTTCGGATAACGGAAACGTCATTCTTAAGAGAATCTAATATTCCTTGGGACTCAGGTGAGCCTTCTTCAAGCAATGAGATACGAATCTCTAAATGGCTAACCTTTTCTAAGGTTTCTTCCTTAACTTGGGCTACAGCCTCTTGTAACCGGTTCACTTCAACAGTGATTGTTTCCTTCAATTCTTCGTGCACTGTATTGCACATTTCCTGATATTTTCTATTACAGAAAGTTTTGGCACGGACGTTTCAACAGCGTCTCTTGTTCCGCGAGCTGAGCTAGCTCTAGGCGCGATCTTTCCTCTAGCAGAGGATGTGGATCCTGAACGGGTGACTCTTTGAGTCGACATTGTCGAAATGTTCGATCTTATTCACAGTGGGTATAATACCTCTTAACAATGGTGGTTTCAAAAACCAAGGAATGTTTCCAATGAAGCAAGAACAAAAAGGCCAATGGCCAACTTGACGTAGGTCAACGACCAAATCGGTTCTAAGTCGGGAGACCAAATTTTGTAGTGCAATGCACCGAACTCGACCTAGAAAGGTAACGCTCCCTATTGCGTAAGGCAATGACTACTCGGTGTTCGACGTCGCTTTCTCTTCACTCCCTCTGCAGGGTAGTAGCTCGAGAGTTCTAGTAACTCAAGTGGTAGAGGCTTTGACAAACAAGGGGAAAGAATGGGCAAAAGAGTTGATACGCCTTCTGCGTAAGATACCACAAAGGGCAAGAGCCACCGATATTCGTCCTCTGCGCAACAGGACACAAGGGATACTCGCCCTCCATATAGGGAAAAACACACCAAAAAGGTACAAACCTGACAACAATGAACAGGCTACTAAGCCAACCTGGCGTTCGGGGGCCGAAGGGGATAGCTGCTACTATAGCTGCAAGTACGGGAGCCTGAACTAACAGGGGCGTGACGTTGTAGGAGCAACAACTAGAGCCAAAACCGAACAACGGTGAAGAAGAAGGTACTTCCGGTACCTTGTTTACTAGTGGTGGAACTCAGGCCAAGTAATATATACTAAGTTAGAAGTGAGCTCGTTAGGCGAGCTCTCCCAGTTACTAGTTAGGACACGTGTCGCTCTAATAGCTTGTTAGCAATAAATAATTACCAGGGTCAGTTAGTGGACCACTACTCGGCCCACTGGGGTCAGTCTACTGTAACAGTCACGGTAAGAGTGCTAACACAACAGGTGGCACGTGCCAACAAACACAGTTCGAATTTCGAACACTATTTCGGGTTATTGTAACCTCTATATCATTCAAAGTGCTATTGCACTACAGACGATTAGTTGATATCGATTCGGGGTTCTGATCATCGTTATCCAACACTTCCTCCACCGCTAGAAGTCGCCTACAGTTATCACGTTCGGTCGCAAGGTCCTGAAGAAGTCTTGGTCTATGGTGTCGGTCGTTACACACCGCCTCCGTCTCCAGTTCCTGTGGAGACTACCCCAGCACCTGCACCGAGCGGTCAAGAAAAGGTCAGTCCGCTGGAATCCTTGGCGGCTTCCGCACCAATTCCGCCTCCAGCGATTTCCCGTACGGTATCCTCTGTTCCGGCAACTCCTCATCCCTGTCCTCCCACGATCAAACCGACCGGTTCCGCGAAGCCATCTACTTCCTTGTCTGGCGCAACGAAGGCACCTCCTCTCCGTGGCGTTCCCGTGCCTGCCGCGAACCGGCAGTCATTTCATCGACAAGCCCTCCCGTTTCGGTTCCGGTAGCAGTGGGGGCACATAAAAAACCGCGAGGTGAGTCTGCAATGCCAAAAGCCGAGGAAAAACCGAGCTGAGAAAAGGAAATTGAAGACAACCGTCCGGTAGCAGGAGAAATTAATAAGTCCGTACAGCAGGCAGCGTTTACTGAGCACGCCGCATCTCAAAGAGCTTTGCCGCCCGGTAGTGATGTAACTCCCGTAATGGGCGTTCGTATTGCACGTCCCATCGTTCCGGTCGGTCTTCCTTAACCCGTCACCCCCTGGAAAGAGGACTACGAAAGCAGTGACTCGTCCGCTGCAGCGGTTTCTCCTGATCATCCGAGCGGGGCGTTGATTTCCGACACAACCCTAGTCTCTACCGAAACGGTAATCCTCCTTTGCAAAATTCAAGCCGTTTGTCGCCATAGACGCCGTCCTGTTCCCGATTCGGTTAATGAAGGTCTGCGTTTGTTATCAAGTACTGTGATGGATGCAGACCGTTATCGGGGCGTTTTAGCTAACTTGCGTACTTCCGTGCGGATGAGGCCAGAGTCGGGTAAAGATGCGGGGATACATTCCGAAGCGGAAGTTGCGGATAGGGGTACCAAAAGTCGACTTCATCGTTGATTATACCGAGTGCTAGTTCCATTGAGTTGAGTTAACCGGTCGGTAGTTGTCTTCTTTTCTACTTTGTTGTAAGACATACCGACGTTCTGGTTTAAATCGACTTTCCCTTTCCTTGTATCCCGTACCGTACTATCTTGAATTCTACTTCTCAGTGTCTGAATCTGTAAAAGCCAATAATAGGGGAGCTGCCCTCTCTTTAAATTGGCAAGCATTCAGAACTGTAGCATGAACCGTCTTGACATGAAAGAATTTTCATTTTTTCCGTCTATGCCGTCTTCTTTACCATTCGGTACACTTCTTAACTTTCGGCATAATAAAGTATGGGTTAGCTATACCTGGGGGCGTCTCATTCGTTCTGGTACATTAAATGTACTAATGAGCACTAATAAATAGCCACACAAAAAGGCTCCTGCGCCTTAATAAATCAATCACAAGTATTTCCGCACAGTGGGTACAGAATCAACCACTCAGATGTCAGAATTCTCGCTGCCACTCGGTTATTTCGCCTCCTGGCCTGTTTTTTCCTCCTTTTTGCACCATCCATCGTTTTTCCGTGCGGTACTGTACGTGGCTAGCCAGAATTAATTAAAATTCATAGCACCGTACTGTACTTTTTGCGCGGGTTTTCTGCCATCCGTTTTTGGTTTCACCTCCTTGTGTTTTGATCGTGGGAGGCATAAAAAGTCTTTCGCCGGTCCTTGGCCTGTGCGACCTCCGTCCCCACACGGTTTCTTTTCATTTTCATCACCCTCCTCCTTTTCCGTCCGGTTTATCTCTTCCCCTTGCACCATTCTCCGTTCGGTTAATATTATCCTTCGGGTATGGCCCAAGAGTGGGACGGCCCCCAGAAAGGGGTCCCTTCGGGAAAATACAGTACGCTCCAGAAATAGTGTCCGTTCGGAAAACAGTAAAGTCAGCACGTCCCAGAAGGGTCTTAATTTCGGTAAGGGCCGTGCGGAGTTCAAAGGCAATCCGGAGGGGTTTGCCCTCATGAGATCTGAGGTACCTATCGATACTATTTTCTCGTTACCGTCCGAAATACCAGCCTGGAAGGCAATTAGTGCCTAGGGAGACTATGCCCGATTTTTGGAAAACGGCAAGTAATTCCGTTCGGTAACTAATCTTTCCACCACAATAACCGAGTTCCCTGAACAGTTAAGCTTGGGCCCGCTTACGGAGACGAAAAGAACGTTCGGTATTACCCTCCTCCTTAGCAGGACGGCTCTGCCGGCGCCAATATTGGCGTATATGGTTTTCCGGGAGGCCGCCAGTGGGTTCGGACGTATCTTCGTCCAGGTAATATCCGAACCAAAGGACTCTGTACTCCATTCCGGTCGGTGTTTCGCGATGCAAAATGATCTGGTCCACCGCGAATTCTTCTTCCTCCGTATCGGAAGGTAATAATTTAGGAGAACACCGATCGGAAAGACTAGATACTGTAATGGACTCAGCCGGCTCAGGGGTAGGAACTGCAGCCGTATCGGACAAACCGGATAAAGGCAAACGACCGCTCGGAACCTTATTAATTCGGTCATTACTGACGGAAATAAGGAGACCATCTTCCTCAATGTAGCCAACCGATTCGGTAACTGATTTCACCACGTACGGGCTAGTAGTACGGGGGAGAAGCTTTTACCTTCCCTCATTCAGTCTCCACTCGTCGGTGTCAACTTCTCCTGTTAACGGGTCTATTTCCGCTCGTTAGACTGTGCGTAAGGCCCGGAGCGGTCGATCGAGAAACATTTTATCTCCTGAACAGGTAACCGGTCGGAATCTCACTTTCCGGTCAAAGCCCTGTCTTGGTTTTTCCTGAACGGTACTCATCTTAATGTTAGCTTTTTGTAAAGCATTCCGAAGGCGGCGCATAGTTACTCGTTTAAGCTGCACAGGGGTGAATTATTCGTCCATGGCGGATTCAGCCACTCGATCACTTGTTCCCGTAACGGTGATACTCGGCGGATGTTGAGTTAAGACCAAATCAAAAGGAGTAGTTTCCGTTTCTCGGTGTACCTACATATTGCAGGCGTATATAAATGGTTGTAGATAAAGATCCCAGCCGGCTTGATGTTCTTCCACATAGTGACGGAGGGGCTATACAATTGTCTTATCGAACCGTTCGGCTTGCCCATTTGTTTGAGGGTGGTAGGCCGTGGTTAAAAAATGGCGGGATCCAAGCATACTGCAAGCTGCATCAAAGTACTTTGCAGTAAACTGTTTCCAGTTATCGGTTAAGACATAAAGAGGGGCGCCATAAGCATAAAATCAATGGTCAAGGAAAGCAGCTGCGACAACCACGGCGGTAGTAGTTCGTAAAGGGATACAACGAGTGAGCTCAGAGAAACGGTCGGTGATAAACAGGATAAAAACAAAGCAACGAATAGTCTTCCGTAGTGGTTCGAGCAAATCCATCGCCACGAATTTGAGGGGACCACTGGCCGGGAAGAGTTTCATAAACTTTTGAAACTTCCGTACGGTTCCGCGGTTACGAGCACAGGTAACACAATCCCGGACGGTCATGAACACATAATATGCCATCTGCGGCCAGTAATACTCCCGGCGAAGGGAATAATAAATCCTGATTCCTCCTGGATGACCGGCTAAGCGGGGATAGTGAGCCATATACAGTAGCCGTGCTCGGAGAGATTTAGGGACAATTCGTTGTAAATCCCCATCCAATCTGGAATTTCCAACAAGAATACCGTATCGGTCAAAGTCAAACTCTGAACCACTTTCACCGGCTGCGTTGGCTTTCTTTTGGCAGAAATATTCCTTGGCTTGTTCAGCTAAGAATTGTTCCACCGTAAACGGGTTCGCAGAGTCATCAACCTCGGTGAGTGCCATTACTTCCAGTAGGCCAGTAATTCTATTATCACCGAGTTCGGAATCCCAGAAAGCGACTACAGCGTCGTGGTGGTCTAGCAGGTTGTCTCGTTCAGCTTGTTCCGGATCTTCATTGCTTTCAAAAACAAAACAAGGGACTTCATAATCGATATTCGTATCATATTCACCTTCCGTTCGGAGTTTAGATACACTATCAGCTAATTGATGCTTGATACCCGTGCGGTAATCCACATCATATTAGTACTCCGCTAACCTTAACCGCCATCTTGCGAGCCGTCCGGATGCATCAGCTAGATTTAGAATCCATCGTAGAGCATGTTGACCGGTACGGAGAATAAACTTATCGCCATAAAGGTAAGGTCGTAGTGTTAGAATTGACCAAACAATCGCTAGGCATTCCTTCTCGGTGGTTGAATAATTCTGTTCCGCTTTGGTCAAACTCCTACTCCAGTACCCAACAGGAAGTTTATCACCCTTTGGTTGTTCCTCTAGAGGTGTGCATCCGACTTGGTATTCACATGCATCAGTGTCGAAGGTGTATTTATAACCGATACGGGGTAACGCCAGGATAGGAGGTGACACCAACTTCTGTTTCAGCGCCATAAAAGCTTCATTTTCTTCATCATCCAAGATAACGAATTCGAACGGATTTCCTTTTCCAGTCTGCTTTTTCAGGGGAGCGGCTATCTTGGCGGAATCATTTATAAACCGACGGTACAAATTGCACATTCCCAAAAAGGACCTTAATTCCGTTCGGTTAGTCGGCGGGAGCGCTTTCTTGATAGCATCAAAATTTCTATTATCCACAAGGAGTTGACTTGGACGGATGACATGGCCCAGATAAGCAACTTCTGCTTCAAAGAAGGTGCACTTCGCCAAACGGAGCGTAACACCGGCAGTTTTTAGAAGGCTTAAAACTTCTCTTACATGTTGAAAATGCCCCGAAATGGTCTTAAAATAAATGATCGCGTCGTCCAAGTAGAAGAGGGCATATTGCCACTTAACCAGAGAAAGGATAATGTAGACAGCCCTTTGAAACGTTGGGGGATCATTCTTAAGACCAAAAGGCATACGGGTAAAACGAAATAAACCATGATGGCTAGAAAAGGTAATTTTGTCTCTATCCTCTTCCGGTATCTCGACTTTCCAGTAGCCACTGTTACACTCCAAAGTAGAAAAGACAGTGGACTCTCCCAGCGAATCAATACACTCTTCCATCTTCGGTATAGGATAGGAATCCTGTACTGTTACAGCATTCAGTCTCCTATATTATATACAGAAACGTAAGTTGCCGTCCTTCTCTGGCGCAAATACAACTAAACTGGCCCATTCCGACTTTGTGGGCTCATTCACTCCGACGGATAACATTCGGTCGATCTCTTTCTTCTCGAATTCTCTTGCTTTTGGCCCGGCCCGGCACGGTTGCTGATAGATTGGCCTAGCATCTGGTGTCAGCTCAGTTTCATGCTTAGCTTATCTATATTACCGAGACGGCCAGTCCAAATTTCGGAGAACTCGTCCAACAGGTTATGGAAATCTTTCCTTATCTTTTCTTCTTCCACACCGATACGGAACTGATCATGCCAATTTGGTTGCAATCCTTCTTGGCCGATTGGTCTGTCACTCGGGTTATAATTACGTTGCGACTGCCAATTTGGTACAGTCTTCCCACCATCTCTGCCTGAACCGATCGGTAAAGTAGTTTCAGAATTGGAGTCCTTACCCCCCTCGTTAAGATGAGATGCCATCCTGGCATCGGGAATAATGAAGGACAAAATCCGAGCGGGTGCAGGTAGAGCGGGACCAAAGACTGTATTCTTGGGGAGAGTTGCAGTCTTACTAGAAAAATTACTCATTAAAATGACGAACGACCGGTTCGGGCGAATCTCTATGATCCCACCTGCAAAAAGGGCGAGTTGTTTGAGTGGATGTTTCGGATGGTTCTAGACAAGGCAAAAAACACCGGTCGGACATTGAAAATCAGTTGAAACATGACTCATAGGGGGTATTGTTAGACGAGAAGCAAGACGAATCTTCCGGGATCGGGAATCAAAGGAAAAGGCTTGAGAAGACGTAGAACCTTTCGACCGTTTCTCCGTCTTTGGTAATGTTCTGCTAACAATAGTAACTGATGGTGCATGGTGAAACACAATTTTCCGGTCGGATGGTAGAATAGCCCGTACATGCTGATCTATGAAATTAGCACCCAGAGTGCAGTCGACGCCTAGATTACCAACCACCAGGAAACTAACACGAGTCTTCATTTCACCGATAAGGACATTAAGAACAAGAGTACCCAAACATCGGATGAGTTTACTGGAAGCATCTAGTAAAGGGGGTGCGGCCACCCAGCGGATAGATGATTTCCGAGAATCCGGAAGGGTGCGCACATTCACGATGTTTGGTCCCGCTACGGTATCGAGGAGAGTCTTTAAAGGAACCATTAACGACGAGTCTCGTCTGTCGGGCATTAAAACTTTGTATTTGCGTTTCTTAGAGAAGTAAAAAGACTCAACAGCACTAGAATCATAACGCACAGAGAAATCAGACGACTGAGTAGAGGTCATCCGTTCCGGTGTCCACTGAAGACCTTTAGAATTCCAAATCGGAAACGACGACTCCCCTACGCGTTTCCGGCACCGTTTTCCGACTCGAGGTTATCCACTTGTCCCGGAAGAGGGAGTGTTTCAGTTATTCCTCCCTCAGTAATATTAACCGAGTGCGGCGCACGGGATGGACCAATCTGCGGGGGTACCGCAGCGAAGTTGTCCTTTCTTGCCACAAAGCGACGATAGTTTTGGCTACGGATCTGCATCAATTTCGACTGGTCGGTATCATTCAAATAAGGACAGACGACGTGGCCGGGATCCAAACAAAGACGACAGAATGGAGTTCTAGACTTGGACTGAGGGGTCCCAGCGCGATTCAAATGAGCACTCACTGTACCGGCAGGAGAGCTTCCTTGAGGGGACTTCGGCGACTTCATCGCTGCAGGCGACGACGATCCGGACTGGTGGAAACTCGAGGGCGGCGTTGAATAAGTAGTTACGCTGTTTCCCGTACGGTCACCTTGAGTTAAAGCGAGAACTTCCAAATCACCATCCTTTTCGGTCACGGTCGAGCTGTCTTCCTGCGAAGGACTTTCAATCGTTAGCGCCTTCGCCGGTCGGACGCGTGGTTTAAATAGTGTCCCTTTCCGTAACTGGTACCTTATTGCTACATTTGACACCGTTCGGCGAGCTGTAGGATACCTTTCTCCCAATGTGTGAGCGTGATTGACTACTGTCTGATAGTCCGCATTCAGGTGAGTGGCTAGGTACAGTCGCACTTGTTTGCAAGTGGACGGCAACAATCAATATACGAATAACGATTTCAACTTCCGATCGGAAAATACAGCACCGCAACGGAGAGCTTGTCCCTCAAAATCCGAGAGTAGGATTACTCAGTTATTGAAGAGCTCTGCTTAAAGTTCACAACTTCCGAATAGGCCATCGCAATTACCTCATCAGTTGCATACGTCCTGAGTAGGAACTGAACTACTTCCTTATACGTACGGAGCAACTCATGATGGTTTCTGTCCATCGCTATCGAACCGCCGGTCACACGAGCTTGAACTAGCACTTCGGCTTGTCCGGTGAGGTAGAAATTAAAACATCACATGGCTGCCGGCTCCGTAAGTAATTCATGTTACAAGCGTCCTTGAACTTGCCCAAAAAGTTCAAAACCGCAATCGGATCTGATCCAGAGAACACGTGCGGTCTCATCTGGATATCAATCTTCTTTCTGTATTTAACAATACTTCTCGAGGACCCGTGAGAATCCGTTAAACAGAGTTTCAACCGATAGGTCTAGTAGTTCACTATCTTCGTGAACAACTCATTCAATGGACGTAACGGCTTCATCTTCTTACTAGACTTTTTCTTTTTCTTTCCGCGACGGGAACCATCCGAACCGGACGACGACGAACTGGGTGAACTCGACGAATACGTATCGGTGAACGCATCGCTTCAATCATGGGAACGCCGACGACTGGAACCCTTCTTGCTCTTCTTGTTCTTCTTGCGGCTTCGGCTCTTCTTCCGGCCATCATCGGAACTTGAATCTTCACATTCCAATTCGGTACTAGTCTCCTTTTGACGATACTTGCGACGCGACCTTGATTTCTTTTTACCATGACGGGAAGGAGAGCGACTATCACTACGCTCACCACGCCGCTACGGTTCATGGGACTCGACTTCTCATCATCAGAGTCTCGTCCCTCAGCAGGGTTGACCGGAAAGTACAGTTGTTTCACATCCATGGGTGGAACAGATGACTCCCGTGAAGGACTTGTATTTCCGTGTTTGGTATTTTTAAATTGTGAATGCCCAGACAGGCCTGGTAGAATCTTAGCGAGATCTCCGGTCGGTAAACTACTCGAACCGTTCGGTGTGGCTTTGGATTCCTCACCAGCCGTGAGCAACTCTTCGATGGGCATATTCGCGAAGCGCCTCATCAGAGCTTTAGTCTCCTCCCGAAGGAATGACATGACCATCGGCTCTGCAGCCTCGGCCATAATGTCATAAAACTTCGCTTAGAGCTCGGATTCCATAACCGAACGGACTTGTTCCTGAACCTCCTTCTTAGCCATCTCTTGTACTTCGACTCGTAAGTCCGAACGGATTTTCTCCTTTATTTCTTCTGTCGCTTTATCAACTTCCGTGCGGACTTGCGGACCCAGGGCCTCTAATACACGCGGGACAACCTCGCTGTGTATCCACCGGGCCCTTTCCAAACCGATCGGAGAGGTCATGGCTCTTGCCAAACCACTGTCTCCGGACGTTGGTTTAGGGAATTACAGATAGGGAGCCGAAGTAACGGGATCGGCAGCACTTGTCGGCGTCGCTTGGTTCCGAGCACTGTCGTTTAAATACCGTTCCGGTTCGGCGAGCGGCTTCGTCAGTGCCCACGGCGCACTGTGGGTGCTATAGAAAGACTGGGAGCGTTCCGGATGGTATATAAGGGCGGACATATTGACTTCAGCATCTTCTTTCTTGAAGTAACGGACGGATAATAATGTGATTTTCAACTCTGTCCTCTCTTGTTTTCTGGTGGCCTCTCTTCTCGAACCCTAAAACCGTACGGTGTTAATCAAAAGGGGCTTCTAGGTCGGGAGACCACTTGAAGCATAAAACTGTTAGGGTTCACTTCTCTTACCTAGCGGACGTCTCCGTTCGGTAAAGGGAAGGACCTCGGTAGATTGATAGAGCGGTAATGAGGTCTGCGACCAGCGAGGGGCCACCGAACGGAAATACAAGGGAAACACAAGACAGAGGCTGGCTCACTCCCGGGACGAGCTAACCAATACTCGGGGACGGTGACGGCGCGATACAGGCCAGGAGGGGACTAGTTACACAAGGAGTAACCGAGTGGGAAAGTCAAAGGTAAAAAGTAAAGGAGGGAAATCCGAGGTGGAATGGTGCTTACCTCTTTACTTGACGGGCACCGTAAAGGAGATCACAGATAAATTTCTGTGAAGTCCGTACGGAGTCTGAGTGGGCCTGGCACTAGACCATAATGGTTCCGTGCATACAGGTGTCAATTTCTACTACTTGTCATACGCATTACTACATTACACCCTACTGTACTCTCCACAGTCCTGTAGTTACCTTACGAATTCCCCACCCCGGTGCGTTGTACACTGCTTTACATCCTCACCTTTTCTACTTGGTATACGAGCGGGGTCAATGCGGGCATCGACCAGGAACCGAGTAGCCGGATGATCCTCCCTTGGATCCCTATAAATTCACTAATCCCCAGTACCGTGCGGTCATTTCCATCACTTCACCACACTTACCTGAAGAAGTCAGTATACTGTGCAATAGAGGCCTAAACTAAGCTTACTTAAGAAGTCAGAGCGTTGTAACGGTGTAGTGTATCAAGGACCTGTGATCTATTTCTAGATCCAGAGATAAACCTACGTTGAGCTAATGTTCAAATCCTGAATCCTCAGGCTTCCAGCTGAACAGTCACTGTTCTCATCACCAGCTCTCTCGACTACTGCATTAGTCATGTTACTGCCCCTTCCAGAAACTTTTGAAGATCCCAACTCTCTCCAACTCCTCCACTTGGACATAAAACAAGTCCCAGCTAGATTTTATCGGCTGCAGCCCCCGCGCATGGGATACAATCTCCCATCCGAGCTCTTGTGAGTACATCGGCATCCCATTCAAACCGACGCTCTCCTAATCGCCGTCAAGCTCCTTCCGGAGCAGAGGATGTATCGCAAACCCCTCGTCAGAAGCCGATAACAGCTGACGATATTTTTCAACTAACAAATCCCTCAGATCGCGAAGGTATATCACATACAGCGGACGGCGTGCAATCAAACCCTGTTTCAAGATCTTTAGCCCCGCAGCTTCAAGCGGCAGTGGGTCAAGATAAGGAGAGTACAGGGGTCGTTTCTATCGAACCGCAAGTAGGGGGCAATGCTAGTGGTGGACTTAGGGGTGGTAGAGGCAGAGGTTGTACTGGGTCAAGGGGAGGAAGAGGTGCAACCGTTAGCTCTAGAGGAGGAAGAGGCTCCGGTTGAACAATAGGAGGGACGCTTGGGAGAGGAAGGAGAGGTCGGGGACGTGGAAGGGGAAGGCGATCAGGTGCAAGATCTGGTGATGATCCAAGCACATGTTGGACAAGTGAAGATAAAAGTGCAGGTATCATGATGGGGAAGGGCTCTGCTATACAAACTTTACAGAATAGAGCAAGGTTATTTTGCCTTTCAGCTGCAGATAAGATGCGTTTGGAATACGAAGTTAGAGAGATTGCGCCAACAAGGGGTGGTTTTATGTTTTTATTGATGAATGAGTTGCTTCAAAGTTTAATAGAATGGCTCAATGGGTTTATCGACCTGAAGAATTTGGATGATGACCTTTATGGTACACGTGCGGCAGATAATCAGATGAAGACGATAAGTTCCCATAAGGGTGATGTTGAAGGGCATATTGCTGATGCTGATGCCTTCGCATATGTATTGTTGAGAATAAAATTTATGTCACGCTTTAGGAGAAGAAGTGAAACACAAGTCTACGGTTGATGAACGTGGTGAGGAGGCTTTAAATAGGATGATTGTTACAGCTCATCGTGGTTACGGTAAGGAAGCCTTCATGGCCATGTTGGCTAAGTTTAGTATTTGGTCTGTATTTGCTATGCGTGACAAGGTTTTAAAGGCACACCCGTTTGTTGCCGCTTCTTACCTCAACCTAAGTCGTGAGGGTATTTCTGAAAGTCACGAGAGTTTAGAAGAGCATGCACGGCTGACTGCAGGACCTGATGACACAGATGTAGATGTGGCGCTTAACAATGGGAGGGGAAATGAGGTAGAAACAGAGTTGATACCTTTTGATGTTGATTTGGACAGAAGGAGGGATTTTGTTAGTGACGATGACCAATCTGCAGGTCTTGATGTGTTCGTAGCGACCAAGGTGATGTGGACAGCTGGGAAGGTAGTAGGTGAGCGGAAGATCATGGAGTTCGCAGTGCATGAGCGTGACAATCAATGCTTTTCTAAAGTCTTGCGGTTTATTTACAGTGTTCCGCAAAGTGTAAGGGATACCCTGTCTTGCTGGGTTGCAGTGCCAAAGATCAATGTAAACTTGGATGGGACTCTGTTTATTGAAGAAAATGAATAAATCACAGAGCTGAATAGGAAATTAGAGAATCGTCTGAGGGATAAATGTCTGATATTGAATTGTGGACAAAGCTGTGCGGACTATTTTGTTTTAAGACAATTTCGAGTGACAGGTACTAATGCTGGAGTGATTTTGACAAGCATTCTGCCTATAAGCGAGCTCAATTGTATTTAAAACCCGCAGAGTGTACAGGAAAGGGCCAACGAAGAGTGGTTTGAGCTCTTTGCCAAAATTTTGCTTAGTGCAAATGTGTCTACTGAGCCTATGATGAGAGGTACAATTAATGAGGAAGCTGTTTTGAGAGCGGAGTAGAGTCAAAAGCATTTCATAAATGTCTTCTCGGTGGGAATGTTGGGCATAAAGGATAAACCTTACTTGCCTTGTTCCCCGGATGGGGTTGTATTCCTCGATTTGAATGTTTTGAAGGGATGGACTGAGCGTGGTGCTGTGATAACTCCTGATCGCAATACGGTACTGATCGCTGGCATGGAGATCAAGACTGTAGTGGCTGCTACACGACTTGGAAAGGACATTACTTTGGATACTCCTGATTTAAAGAAATGCAATGTTGGTGATGAGTGTTTTAAAAAGTTTATTCCAACCGAGCATATGAGTCAATTTCCTCGTCAAGTTTCAGTGGCGCATTCTGTGTATGCAATGTATGTGGCCGCCGCAGAAACGGGTATTTTGTATTCCGTACCGATCAGGTTCCCTAGTTTTGTAAGAACAAAGTGTTTGAAAGTTCTTGAAAACGTTTTTTCACCTATTGTAGGTTGGGTTGACCAGTCCACCAACTCCTATTCCTGACTTTTGTCCAGTGGAGTGTAAAAATGTTGTTAAAAAAATACTTCGGTTCTGGAAGACTGTGAATGATTATGTAAAATAGAATGGTAGCTTCGTCCCTTTAAAACTAATAAAGCATTCATCACAGTCTTTTTACTCGAAGACAAAAGGCGGAGTGGATGGGGCAACACAGTTTAGGGCTGGGATTAGAGCACCGTCAACAAATTACAAATGGGACCAAAAGAATGTCTCTCAGGTGATAAAAACTCTAACAGTTAATGCTTTTGTCGGATACAGGATCTTTCGACGTCAAGACTTGCTCGAGACTGATGAATATTTTGTGTCCCTGGATAACTATCGCAACAATTTGAATAAGGTTCAGACTATGGGTGATTTTACTGAGGATGCCTGCAATGAGCTAGTAACAAATACTGCTTCTCTAGTTGAAGACAAAAATGTGGAAGCTACTGGAATTATGGTTGATAAAGAAGAGAGAAAAAGGCTAATGTAGGTGTCAAAAGGGCGAACGAGAAAGCATCCTAGGGTCACACTTCTGCGCAGTTGACTGTCGACTACCACATGACTGGGTTACTAAAATACCCAGTCGACTGGAGACTGGACATCGACTGGATTACTAAAATACCCAGTCGACTGGAGACTGGACATCGACTGGATTACTAAAATACCCAGTCGACTGGAGACTGGGTATCGAATGGGCTACTAAAATACCCAGTCGACTGGAGACTGGATTTTGACTGGGTTACTGGAATGTCCAGTCGACTGGAGACTGGACACCGACTGGGTTACTGAAATGTCCAGTCGACTGGAAAATCAACTGAGAATAGTCAACTGGATATCATGAAATTACAGTGTAATGCATTTATTGATCTTGATTCATTAAGCAAACGATACAAATCTTGATCTTGATGATGTAGTCCAGTTTAGTCTGTACTTACTGTAATATGATAACATAACAAAGGCAACTGGCATAGCTACACTGTAAAGGTAGCTAGTTGAGGAGTTCATCTGCTTACCTTCATTGAAAGTAAGCAATCGCACCAATGTCCAACCCACCAACAGGGGTAAGGTAGTTCTAAATCCTCTTGCAATTCCTCTAATGCCCATTTCATCCCACCTTTCATCTTAATGTGCACCACAGCAAATGCCCTGCCATCCTACCATTTCCGAGACCATTTACCAAAAGCAGAGGACGTCCGCAGCGAAAATTCCAAAGACGTGTCAAACGCATAAATCCGGCTGTCAACGCAAAAAGAGGTGGGAATGGGGGATTTCATTTACTCTCAGAGATATGTTGGCTGATACTCAGTCAACTTTTACGGCAGCCTGGATATACTGATGCAAACAAATCCAATAGTCTATGCAATGTTACGACAACCGTAGATTGCACTCCAGTCTAACAGGAAGTAGAGGGGAGGCCAGCCAGGAAACAAGCCGCATTGGAGGTTACTGCCAATGCAGAATGCCGGTGGAAAAGAATAGCCTGAACCTTCGAGAACCGTTCCATTGAGAATGAACAAGAAAGCATAACGAAGTTTCAGCCACCAGTGGATTTATCTACTTCCATATCTTGCAGAGAGACGTCATTACTTTTACGAGCTACTTTCTTGTAGACCAAAGTGCTATGAGCGGTTTCCATAGCATTGTACGGATCAGTATATCCACGTTGCCATAGAAGTTGACTAAGCATCACTCAACATATCTCTCACAGTAAATGAACACCACCATTTTCCCCCTCTTTCACAAGCAGAGAACTAGGTCAGTAAGTAAACCATGCAAGGGCTGAGTCAACGACTTCTAGAGACATGACCTCTAGGACTTCGGTCTTTCGTCTACTATTGTTAATTAAGGGAGAAAGCTTGGGTTTCTTCACTGCTCGCAAATTCTAGTTGGGTGTGTCTCACAATAGTCTAAGCAGTAACTGACAAATTAATTAGTATTGCACATTGAATGTGAAGCTCGATTTAGAATCTTAAAGGACCGGGTCAAGGCAAGCCATACGGCATGCTACACTGGAAATCACGGCTGCTGCAGCGTACTCTGTGATTAAGGGCCATGTCAGTTAGCACCGCAGACGCGTCTGAGTGGTAAACTCCGAGGGTAGATATAGTGAAAGGCACAACCTCTGAAGTTCGTGATAAAAGATTCATATCCTCTGTGTTTCACGGATCTGGTCGAGTTAAGAGATGTGCGCGTATTACCGGAGCGAACTCCTGTTAGAGGGTGAGAGGTAGTTGGCGAAGGTGACATCTAAGTAAGCTGTTCCCCATGTATGTCAAGGCAATAAAAACTTACAATGGAGGACAGCACCGCAATTCTAGGTCAACAAAATGCGTTCTGGTGTACTTTCGGCAGCATCTCTTGTATTGGCGTGTTCCCTTGCTCGCCTTTTCACAAGAGCTTGGCTTGAGGGCTCAGTGCTCCCCCAGGAGTGACAGGGAATTTGATGTTATGTACTGTAACCTTGCTTAGCATGCGGTCGCCCTGTTTTAGATTTCCGTGCATGATAAAGTACAGTACCTGAACCTCTTCATGCAAACATCACCAACTCAGTTCAACTGTTGACGTTGTTTGAATGAGTACATGTGAGCGGCGGACGGCATCGACTCGATAGCATATTCAGTTCGTAATGGATAACTTGTGGGGCACGTTATCCATAAAGAACTAAATATCAAGTTACATACTGAGTTGTATGTGCTGAGCATTTACTTCTCTTCCGTAGTAATCTAGAGAGTTTGTTCCGTGATAACTTGTAAATGCCTGCATTCACCCGCTAGGTATTCACCTACCTTGTAAATGCCTGCATTCACCTGGCAGGTGAATACAGGCTTTCAAAAGCAGTGCTGTTTTTATCCGTTATTGCACCTTTTGCGCCCTTAGGTGACAAAGAATGGGAGCACACTTAATTACCCAATGCAAGTTTATTATGTGGGATCCCAAATACCGTCAACTGCACTATCATCACCGTGCTCCATTTGGTTAATGAATTCCTCAATATCCATTTCTTCAGCGCTATCGCTGATTTCTTGCAATTATTCAGCCCCTGCGAGCCGCTTGGGCAGTTTTGACTTCCACTCACTGGCCGACGTTGCGGGGACATCTGAAGGAATTAAATACCTATTTCATCGTAAAAACATACTCATATCCACAATTGCGACATCTAAAGAGCTCCGCACACCAGATAAAACCTTTCCGGCGCCACCAAAGTCTCGCTCAATTTGGGCTGATGACGGCGGGTGCCCAAGTATGCAACGGGCGACAGGTGCCAGATATTTATACTTTTTCTCCTTCCCTTTCCACCAAAGAAAGAGGAGATTAGATTGAAGTAAGTCGGTATCAATAAACTCATTGTTACTGTACTCTTCAATTTCTTTTTGAACACTTTCTGCAATAGACGTGTTCAGTTCATTCGGCTATATATCTTCATCTGCAAACTCTGCGAAATTCTATATGCCTTTTTTAGATGAGCTTGCATGCTTATTTGCGGGCGCAGTCTGCAAATCAGCTCCGCCAGGCTGTATTCCCTCCATCAAATCCCCTCCCGATCCCGAGCTCTGCTCAATAGTAACAACAATGCAAGATATTTCATTAAGCACGCAATCACGAAGCTCCCCAGACTGTACTGTATCACCGAGAGCAATTAGGCAGTTCGATGACTTGGATACGGGATGCAAAAACACATGCATTTCCAGCATTTAAGACCTGGGAGTACCATTGTAGCTGTTGTAAAAGCGTTTCTGAATAGCACTCAACAATAGTGTTCTGGTTTGTTTAGCCAACCCACTAAGTCTGTGAGTAGGAATCAAAGCAGATGAAGGATGCGCTTCCCCTATTTCGGCAATGGACGGATCATATATCGGCAGTGGAACATTTCGGTAAAGAACAGTCCTTTTAATCATGCATAATGCCAAAAATCAGTCGATACCGGACCGATATTTTGTAGCCTGTGCTGCAATAATTATATCTCCGACTGGCTTCATCATGGAGAAGCACTCCAACGGCACTATTTTTTGCCCTTCTAATGGTAACTGCCCGATACTTTCGTTTCTAAAATAGTGCTCGCGAATGCAATCCCAAAGTTTCAAAAATCTTTCCACAAGCCGAACGGTACCGGGCCATCGATGCGGCATGGCTGAAATGAGCTTCAAACGTGTCCGTCAAATGGTGAGCTGTAAGTCCTGAAATTTGATTCTCATTGCATGGCTTTTGTTCACATGTTCTATCACTTTCTTAATCTGCTTTAAGAGGTCTCGAAAAGATGGATTCCTCGATTTCGATGGATCCAGCGTTGTGTCAAACGCTTCCACTAGAGCACAATTTAGCAAGTGACAAAAACACCAGTCCCATTTATCTGACAGTAGCGTTGTGCATAATCGCTTGACATCAGACCCTGAGTCTGACGTGGTGCTGCATATTTGTTCAACAGAAAAATTAAACTCACCCGCAACTTTTTTGCACCATACAAGTAGCTTTTCCGAGAGTCGTAAATTGTCCAGGCTAGACGCAGGTTTAAAGGTACGAACGCCTAGTAAGTAAAATCGTGCTTCCCATTCCCGATCAATAAAGAAAAAACGCAATCCAATGTATTTGTCGCGCGTGACACGGCAAGTCCATAAATCAACGTTTAGATGCAGTAAAGGCCATGAACCTCCACCACTCAGTGACGCGATGGCTTCTCTTATTTTAGCAGTAGTCGCCAAGTACATTTACATTATAATTCGTTTCAATAAGTTCGGGTGCACCGAGTGGTTACCCTGGCAGCGCAAGTCAAACATTCCAGTTAAGAGCCTGAACAACTTAGACTTTACGATAGTAAACGGCAGGCAATGTAAAACAATGAATTTGGCAATGTGGACCTCATGCTGTCGTTTGATATTATGCTTTGGGATTGAGACGACGCTGTGTTCCTTTTTAAATACTGCATCCGACTCCACTTTTCTGGTCCTGAGTGCGATGGAGCGAGAGGAGATTATTCCATGTTTCTGTCTCAAATGGTCGGTAACATTGCTCGTGTTCGATATAACTCAAATTAAATCTCTGCAGTCGGCTGTTGCTAGGCAGAACCAATTTTTAACAGTTCTATTTGGGAACTTTGCTATAACACTGACGCCATAGTCATAAATCACTGATCTTGACTTGATAAGGAGGGCACTGGTATGCGTTCAAATCCGGGGGGGGGAACAAATATCTCAATTCTTTGAGCAGCCTGCCATTCGACGGTGTGCTCCCGGAGGAAAAGTTGTGTTGATCCTCACTCTGTCGAGTATTCTGAGATACATTCGAAATCACCGTCCTCATTTTTGAGGACGGGGGGAGGTTTTTGCGGTCTGCCATCTAGATTTGGAAAGGGGAGAGACTTGTCCGTGATGGGTACTGGGTTTGGGAATGGGTACCTCTCCTTCCGAGGGTGGAGAATTGCCGACGTCGTCAAAGTCGGATGTTTTGAGCAGTCAATTCCTATTCGCCATTAAGTCAACTGAATAATTACCACAGCACCCCCGATGACGACATGCTTGTTTCTTTTGTAAATTATTACTATTAATCCAGTCAAATATTCAACTTTTGACTGGATAAAGACTGGGTTTCTGAAACATCCAGTCGACAGTTGACTGGACAATGACTGGACCCTGAAAAGACCCAGTCGACTGTTGACTGGACAATGACTGGCCCCTGAAAATCCAGTTGACTGGACAGTCTTTCTTTTGACTGTTACGTACCTTTCCAGTTAACTGGAGATGAATCCAGTTAACTGGGCGCAAAAATCGAAGTTGACTGCCAATCCAGTCGACTGCTAGTTAACAATCATCCAGTCGTGTGACCCTAGAAAGCGTCTGATGTGGTTCAACAGTATTGATGGAATCAAATTGCGGTTTACGGTCAATGTAAACTCTCCTGTTCAAGAGTAGAGCCTTCTTTTCTCTGCCCTCTGTCGTCAAAGCAGACATATCTGGTCAGGACATAGGTCTTCTTATAGTTGCAAAATTTGTTCTGTCACCTTATGTGTCAGGTTGTACGATGGGCTCCGCAAGATTTTCTTTAATTTATGGCATGAAAGCAAAGTTCTTGAGCACCGAAATCGTTCTAGGGGACCTAAAAAGTCTATTGGTAGCAGACCAACTTGCAAGAGTGGCAGTAAGGGGTCCTCAAAAGCCCAAAGCGGCTCTTCTAGAAGAGGTGAGCAGTCCGAAGGAAAGCCAAAAGGAAGTCCTGTGATTGATTTTCATTCTGAAAAGTACGTTGACTCCCCTTTATCTAGGACCAGATGGAGGATGAAGTTAGCTGTCGTAGCTAAGGAGGAAAGTTCAGAAATTGAAATCAAGCCTTCAGGTTGCTTCCTAGCCTCAGATTGTCACAATATCTGCCTCAAAGTCAAAGAGGAAGCGGGGAACGTTGCAGCGTAGCAGTGTTGAAAGGTCAGGTCGAAAGAAGCCGAAGAGTCCTTAAACAGTTATTAGTACTTTCATTAAACCTGAAGTGGGTCCATTGCACAGTATACTGTGCAATAAGCATTTTTTCGGCTCCATCCATCCCCCTTGGGAAAGGATTTTTCCACTACAACTGCCGCTGATAGGGAGGTGCATTTTCCTTCAAACTTCGTGGACACATGCATCGAGCCTCACAGAACAATTCAATGCCCTCAGGTTTATATTTGAACAAAGGTAAGCACAACTTAAGCCTATTAGAAGTTAATGTACAGTATAGTGTGCAACAAAGTCTGGCATTAGGTATATCGGTCCACCCTCCATCAAATCTAGCAAAGTGGCCTCTATTTGAAACATTCATTTCTTCCCGCATATCTCTGCATACAGGTAAAAGTAAAACAGTATTTTTTATCTATGAGAATTGCGATGCATGTGGATGCATTTCGATCTTTTCGAACCAGAACCCCAGAACCTGGTCTCTAGCTAGGTAAATATTGATCTTTTGATCGCGAAGAACGGTTCATCAAGTTGACGTTATGAAGTCATTCAAAAGTATATTTTAGTGTACAGTAGAGTACATCCAAACGGCGCAATGTAATTTACTTTGCAATGAGCCCTTTGCACCTTGCCGGCTTGTTCTCTAGCAATTTATCATGTACAGTACTGTACCATATAGAAGCCCATGATCGATCAATCTGCTAATACTCCAGCAGCATTGAATACCGTATTAAATCGAAGTGAAATTATTTCCACAATGGCCAACTTCACCACTGCTGCAAATTTCTCTTGCGATATCCATCGCACACCACGCCATTCGTCCAATAAAATAGTATTTAAGTTAATGTGCGCCGCATTGAAGCTGTACAAAACAGCATTCTCTCGCCAGCAAATCCCCATCCAAATATCTGTCCATCTCGAGTGATCCCGACGCTCACACAGAAGCAACGAAAAAAATCTACAAGGAGTTTCTCAGACGTAAGTCTGATAGCGAAAAACAGACCAGATGCTTTTGGCCAGTTGGGTGAAAATCAGGTTCAAATTGAAAACCCTCCCCAATCAGTCAACAATTCACATGCGATCAAAAAATCTAAGATCATGACACAGCCTAGGAAACTTATCGCAAAAGTTACAATGATAATTTGTGGGATGCAGTGTATCGCTGGTTTTATGATAAGTACTGTAGATGCATTTTTTTGTCAGGCAGAATGATGAAGAACAAAGCAAAAAGGCTACAGATTCTGGTAAACAAGGAGCTTGATGAGAACAAACTGTTTCCTAACACTTTCGGAAATGGTTGGCTGACCCAATTCCAAAACCGGTGGCATTTAAAATACCGTAGAACTCTCAGTGAAGCTAGTGATGCTGAAGAACAGGGTACATTTAAAGTGCTGTCCAGGTTACGGCAATTATTTCAGAGCTTTCATCACTCCCGTGTTTAAATTGCGAACGAATTTGGTTTATTTTATAAACTGCCACAGGATAGGGCTACTTTATCACGATGTTTATCCTGTCGAACGAAGTAAAAGAACCGTACAACTGAAATCGCTTGTTGTAACTCCGACCGTAGCTGGATTTACCCCTCATGATAATTACAAAGTCTCGTTGTCCTCATTTTTTTAATAAAAAAACCAGTCAAGAGATGCGTGGATAGCTCCGGCTCTGGTTTTCGAGTGTTTGCAAATTTTCAGCAGGTTTACTGGGCATTCCCTTCGCCGTTCGGTTTTATTTCTCATCGAAAAATGTTCGGCGCATTGAACTAAATAAATTTTATGTATCTTTGTAATTTTAACACTCCCTCTCTTTGTCCTGACCTGTTGTTTTCTTCATCCTTACGCACTAATTACCCATTTTTCAACATTTAGATCACACTTACCTGTTTTGAGGATTAATTCAGTGCATCGCACTTTGCGATCTTCGTGAAGGCGTTCGCGGGGTTGTCCGCAGTCCGTACAAATCCAACCTTTTATATTTCCTCTTTTTCATATGCATCTCTTAGAGAACTATTATCAATCATGAGGGGTTTTTCCAAAGTGCAGGAGCACTTGGTGAAAAATTCAAATAGATTCTTGGAGTCTGTGAACATTGAGAGTTTATTTTTTATTCCAAGCAAGGATTCAAGGTCTTGCTTGATCATGTATCCAACATCGAAGGAATCTGCGAAAGACTGAACTTCGGCGCCTAGTACAGATCCAGTTACACTACTGATTTTGTAACTAGAATAACTCAGCGCATTACAAGTCCCAGTATTGTCAGTGAGCGAAATAATGTATCCAAGTTGAGAAATGTTGCCGTCGTTGTGTGAGAATGAAAAATCAGATTATGCTTTCAACTTATGGAGTTTGTCCAACCTGTAATACTTAAGTGAACAAACAGGGTTGTTCTGCACATGCTTTACAACTTTGTTCAACTGCTTTATTGCTTCCACTTAGAATTCGGTTTCAGTCTCTTGCGCGGTCATATTCATGGCACAACATATTTGAGACTTTGTATGTGTTAACCAAGCCAATCTATGCCTTAAAGATCTTAATTCAGAAAAAGAGGCGTCCATGGGAAGAATGTGCAACTTCTTAGCATACTGTTCCTGACTTAACTCAAAGCCATAATCAGTTCTCTCTACTCTGCCACCTGTGAGTACATTACTCCCTTTCTCTCGATTCAAATTTATCAAAGGCCTTTGGGACAACTTAACGAATTCATTGTTGCCGCAAAGTAGAGAATTTTCCACATATGTTCCAACTAATCCCTGAAGTTCTCTGTCTGCATTTTTTGAGAAGCTTGGGAGATCTCCATCGGTCAGCGTCATACCTAGACTTTTCTTCAGGTCTGAATCCCTAGTGCGATTCCAATCGTCTCCTAAATTGAATGACCCGTAAAGAGATTTCAGCAACTCGCGTAACTGTTTCTCCGGTAATCCAAAGTACTTGGATGGTCTAAGGTAAACTTTGCGCATCGGACTTTGATCTGACTGTAAGTACGCCTCTGTAGCTTCTTGAGACCAAATCCTGTAATCCAGTATTGCAGCAATTGTAACTAACAAGCTGGTGGAACTCTTACGTGTAGTCGTATTTTCATGTACGGGGTAGTTATTTTCTTTGTCCCTATAACATTTTACTACAAACCTTGCTTTTTATATCTCTTTGCCATTGTTCTTATTTTTTATTGACAGAACGAATCTTTCAGAGGGCATATTAGCATTCTTGGGTTTGTAGTCTCTAGCAACTATTTTCCAGGTATTACTCTCAATTATTACCTCCATGTATTTCTTTTTCGCTTTCAGGAACTCAGTAGAATTGTATTTAGGATCTCGTAGATGTAAAACTTTATTGAAGTTGACGTCAATGAGTTGAAGATTTTTAGATTATACCCTTTTCAATGATGAATTCAAAGCTTCGACTAGAGTTTCATCTAGATCATCGAAATACTGCTTTACTTGAGATCGTAATTGTCTCTTTTCCTCGCCATTTTTGTCAATGAAGACTTGCCTGTCATTACTTTTTGCAATTTTGTAGGGTCCAGTCCACTTAAGTTTGGCCTTTCCAAGATAGACTAGAACTTTACTTCGAATGTTGGGTTCATGGTGAGCGGCATTTGAAAATTGCGAATTCAGAGCGGTTCTGAGTCTGAGTCCTGAAGTGATAGTTTCAACCTAGTCTCTTGCCATTTGGAGCTCTCTCACTCGTTTTATTTGTTTTGTAAGCTCGCTGTACATGGCCGTAAACCTCGGGAAAACTCCAAAGACGAGTAAAGACGGAACCGGTGGTTCTGGGATCATATTATCGTTCATGTCCTTAACAGCGAGACGTTGGGTGAGTTCTATTTCAACCTAAAGCTCTGTATGGTAAATTTCGTGGTAAATATGTCGTAATGGAGCATAGTATCGTTCACCGGAACCATCACATTTATGAATTTTACCTCCATATGGGCTGAGTTTGGTTCCACTCGATTTTATCAAATCTTTACACGCTTTGGAAACGAATTGAGTGCCTTGGTCCACTTTCATTCTATAAGGAAATCCAGTGTAAATTGTAGCCCAGAACTCAAGAAAAGAGTTTCAGATAGATTCCGTACTTTGACCTTGTAAGAATACAGCATTACCGTAATGTTTATGTGTTTCCAAGGTATGAAGATAAACATAATATCAAGAGCTAACTCATGATTGAATATGATTCCATTGGACCTATTAAACTAGAATGATCTGGGTTTTTGTTCTAAATGCTGACATGGGCGGCATTTTTTGGACATTTCCGAGATCAAATCTCTCATATCGTGCGTTGCTTCCTCTCTTCTAACTCTGCTATTCATATCTTATAGCTTTTAGGTAGAGGGATGGTAAAACTTTAAATGAAGGCGCTTTAATTGAGAAATTGTGAAAATTATCTCAAAAAATCCCATCCTACGTAAAGATGACGGTATTTTCTTGTGATTGGCATATTATATCCATACTTTTTCGATAAAATACGTTTTCAAGGTTGTCAGCAACAATTATAAATCTGTCTAAAGCTTCTAGGCCAATTAAAAATGGAACATTGGCATCAACTACATCACCTACATCGAAGTTTAGCGGGATTAAAGCACCATCAGGCGTTGTAATATGAATTGGAATCTGTTCAATGCTTGAAAAGATTCCATCACCAAACTTGTAAGCAGTTGTCACGTGTTTACGTTTTATCCTAATCCCATCTAGGCCACAATATGCTTTCGTTTGTTATTTTACAATCAAAGATTGTTTAAGCACCAGTGTGGAGACACATGCTGAGTAATTTCTCTTAATTGGAGTTCTTTGGCAAGTTCCTGTTCATCACAGTTAAAATCTCATGGATTTTTAGATGTTCATTCTCCAATTTTCTTTGCTCCCGTGGAAAAATACGAGTAATACGTTATGGATGGAAGTCTTTTCACGTTACTTTACATTTTTCTTTTTTTTAGGAGCACTTAGGCTTGTTTTGAATACCCCTAGTTAAAAATCCTCGTCATCCAAAAACGGCTGGTCCTTAACTGTAATTTGTGAAAATAACTGTTCAGGGACATACGTTGAGTCATCTTCATCCAATCTTCCGACTTAAAAGTCCTCAATGCCATCACCAATGTTGACGTCTCCGAAGAAATCCTGAGTAGGCATTATTTCTTCATCAACTGATTGATCATCATGATCCCGTTCATGACAGAGCTCAAAAAGTACTCCTTTCTTGGCCTTGTACGGGTCTTCAAATTATCTTCTCTGGTAGTACTGAACCTTTGTAGCAATCTTGCCAGCCACTGACTGACGACATTGAGAAACAATATGGCCCTTTTTACCACAACCCGAACAAACTCTATCATCACGAGGTTTTTTTTCTCGCGCTGTAAGCTTTTTTTGCTACCTTAGTTACCATCTTCACGATTTCCTTTGTAGCACGCAGCTCACGGCCGTATTGAGTTTGCCCATTATAGAATTTATCAGCAAGGCGGCTACGGGTTGTACATTTGGTTTCTGAGATCAATGTCAAACGTTGGTTCCTCTGATCCCTCATTCGCCCAACCTTCTCCTCCTGCCCGAATTGAGCGGCAGAAATGATATGGCTGTAAAATGATTGATAATTTAATTCACCGGAATTTGCTCTGCTGCGAGGATCAAGAGCTTAGGGAAATCCAATAACTGCGGACTGAAGATACTCAATTTTGTGACTCTTTGAACAGAAATGTGGTGTTGCATGGGGAGTGAGCCAAGATATTTCCTCATTGAAATTCTCGATAGCATCATTCACGGTACAAGTAGGGTGGACACTGGAGTGAAACTTATAGCTTTAGGGGCGAGTCTAATCGGTGATCCGGTCCGTGACCCAAGAGGGTTGAACTATGCACCAATTTGTTTTAATTCTTTGCTAAGGTCACCATTGCGGAAAATAGTTGAAGCAAAGGTCTTTGAAATCACGGCAGATTCGTGGTGGACGGCTGGAACATTTCGTTCCCGGAGAAATATGATCAAGTTACGAATAATTGATGAATTGCTCAGAATTTGTCCCAAGAAAGCATGGAGATAGGGAATTCTTCAAGCAACTGAGCCCTTAATTCATCACCAGAGAGGTAACTATCCTCAATATAACTTTTGACGCAGTCCACCATAGACTGTTGCGATTCTGTGGCCTGTCTAGTACCTTGACCGAAAACCATACTATTACACCCTTTTGCAACTGCATATTAATGGTAATTTAATGCTTCCGAAATTGTAGCCTTCTCGGTGTTTTCCTTTTGTACTAGTTCACGTCATTTTTATGGGGTAGCCTAATATTTTTCGCTCTTTGTTTTTTGGATCCCAATGTAAACCCTTTGTGTCTTTTTGTTTTCCAATATGATTTTTCAATATTTTTTTATTTTATTTTATCATTTTTTTGTTTATTTTCATTTTTATTCTTTTTAGTTTTCAATTTTCAAGCAAGAATCAAAATTTATCTGATAATTCAATTTTCGATTTACTCAGAACAAGATCTAATACTGTATCCAGGTTAGAATATACTTAATCTAATTTGAAACTCTCCTAAATGATTTTTCCCAGCCTTGAGGCGCTGTAAATGTGAATCTCTTTCAAATCTACGATTGCACTCCTTACAATACCGCGGATTTTTTTGTTCTGTAAGCGGTTCTTGTGCTTGCCGCTCTGTGAATGTTCGAAGTAGGGTTTACCTAGACCCGTTGCAAGTAACCTTACAAAGCTTACAGATCCTAGAAGTAGGTCTGTAAGCACTGTCAGCCGTAGGAAGATCTGTAAGATCAATTGCTGAAACTTGGCAACGTGGCCCAGGTGAAAGATCTGAAATCTGGACTTGGCCTGAACCGGAATTCACGTGTGTACTACCGGAAACTGAACCTGAAATAAAAGCAACACCTGTCATTAGTTGATTTGACGAAGATGAACGTCTTTGATTGGTCTGGGACGGCGATTAGGGGCCTTATTTTAGTGCAATGCGCAGTGCGCAGTTCTTCTCGTCTAGGAACGGAACACCGTCAGACAATGAGAAACCCAACACACACACACCAAGACCCACAGGGTGTTCGCTGTCCCTCTTTCTCTTTAAGCACCCTGCAATACAGTAGCACAGCTCGCCGACGGCGAGGAGAAATGGAGTTGGAAGAGCGGGGGTAATTCCTTGGACGTCTGGACGGTATACCTGTGCTCCGGGTTGTAAGGCCGGGCCGTGGTCCGCGGAATGCTCGAACCTTGATAAGGATCGATTCCAAAGAATCGTATACACCAGGGGTGTAATACTGGACAAAGAAGATGTAGTATTGGGTCAGCTGTGCTGAATATCTCCTTTGGAGATAAGGATGTTGTCATCAACGACAACCTTGAAGTTCCTATTTGTATATAGACGCCAGAGTCCGGGGCGCCAAGCGTGAGTAAATATCACAAACAAACAAAAAAAGGGGTATTGTAATATTGGATAGAGAGGGGGGAAATAGAAAGGGGGACCCGGGCGGATAAACTTGGCTATAGCCAAAGTTGCCGTTGGCAAGGTTTCTGCAAAGGCGGAAGTTGGGAGTCAAGTTCAGAGCCAACACCGGGGTGGCTTTTTACTCTGGGGCCCTAGTGGCCAGGTAGATATAAATACTAGTTAGGTAGGTTAGGGTTATCTACGACGGCGGGGTGAGTGAAGTTAGGGAGATCCAAGTTAGAGATAAGAAAACTCGACACTTGGCCCAATAGTTACCTTTCACTTGCGAAAATATCAGGTCCAATTTGGGGGCCGAGTGGTCCAGATGGCAAGCACTCAAGCCCCATCGGGTGGGTATACAGTGCCGAAAATAATAGTGGGCGACAAAAGAAAATTGCCCTTACTGTACTGTCCAGTACGGTGCCCGCTGGTTAGCAGTGAATCAGATCAAAAAAAGATCACCAAAATTAGCTCTGCCGATGGCAGTACAGTATGAGTGCCTATTGCACTACACTGATTGGTCCAAAACTGTGGCACTTGGCGAAATTGGAGTAACGCTTGTGTTTGCGGTGCTTACAGTGGAAGTTGGGGTGATGCTGACAGATGTCGACAGCTTACACAAGGTCGATCGGGATTCCGATCTTGTTCTTGATTCGGTCGGGCCAGGTGTGCTACGTGGCACCACGATCAAATCATTGCCCTTATCACGGTCGAATCGTTGCCCTTATTGGCCACTTGATAGTGTTCAAAAAAAATCAAAAAATTAACGTATTTTTCAATATTTACAAGCTTACCCGTGCTTGAAACAACGCGGAAAGAGGACAAATGGGTATATTTCACTATCGAATAACGAATAAAAATACTTTTTAAATTCTCCTCAAAACTATAAATCCGGATTGTCGCGAAAATTCAAGGGATAAAAAGCAGACAGGCGGTGTTAGCGGCGAGCCTGAAAAAACGGTAGACGTTTTTGCTAGTGTATAAGGGTTGAGTAGGTTGAAGTAAAAATGTTCGTACTGCTTTTACTTCAGCGCCCAAAGCATCGAGGCCTTTCATAGGCAGTAGATGCCGTCGAATATCTCCAGCACATCTACTGACTACTACCTGAATTCCCTAGCGGATAGTCCTGCGGACGGTCCTAGTGACCCTTTCACTATTACAATCCTAACAGGTATCGCTTAAAGTACAGTAGGTCTCAAAGCCAGCTTCTCGATGTCTGGCGAAATATTAGTCAACACACGTAAGACTCGATATCCTTTAAAATGACCTCCCATCCAAGCAGGCCCACTGTGCAATACCGAATACACAGGGTATGCAAGCATATGATAAATAAGACAGCAAATGAACGAAAAAGGCCAAACCGCTGAAATGCAGCCAATTGACCTAAAACTTGGATATTACGTAAAAAACTGTATGAATCCTACAGTTCTGAACGTTCTAGTTCTTACCGAAGTACTGACACATTTTATATACGCTACTACCTCCCCCATTTTGCCTATACTTCACCTCTCTTGTGATGTAGTAGTGGTGGATGAGTTCTTTTTCCATAGACTAGCCCATATGGACTCGTTCAAGTAAAGCACCCCATTTAACCCCATTTTGCCAATTTCGGCGAAGCTTACTAGCTGCTCTCACTAGTGTTCTCAACTTTCCAGCCAACGAGAAGGCCCCTGCTGCAATATCTGCATGGGTCACAGGTGCGCCGCTTATGGCACTTCTGAAACTGGACGGGGAAATCAGCCCGATCGCGGCGGGCGTGACCTTACGTCGCTTAGTGGGCAGATGTTTGCTGACTCGCATTTCCGACAAGGTCTCCGAATACTTTCAGCCACTACAGTGTGGAGTAGCAACTTCAGGAGGACTTGAAGCAGTTGTCCACGCTATACGGCGACTTTAAGAGGAGCATGGCAAATCGGCGGAGTGTGCATTGTTAACCTCTGACCTTCAAAACGCCTTCAAGTTGGATAGCCGTAGTGTGTTTTTGAAAAAGGCAGAGAAGAGGTTCCCGGAGCGATTTACTTGGGTCCATTACACGTATGTGGTAAAACCGGGCCATCTGTGGTGTTTTGATATGCTCCAGAGCGTGGTAGGTACGGAAAAGGGATCCTGTGAATCCACTTTAATTCTCCCTTGTGCTGCAAAAATTGACGCCGCAGGAGCCCAAAATCCGCCTCGAAAATGTGGGCGACACCACATGCAGACCTTCTCTACTCCTTCAGCTGTAGTGCTTGGACGATGGTATATATTTGGTACCCCTGAAGCCATTCGAACGGCACTGTAGTTCCCCTTGTCGCCGGAGGTTCGCATTTTGTATTTACAGCTGCGCACGGTGTGCCGCTCAGTAACCAATCGCCCTCCACACCTGTTCAGGAGTCCCCCCCATGTGAGCTTCGCCAGAACTATGACCCCGGGACAACACTGATTCGCGCACCCATCGGATCTGACATATTCATGGAGCGTGAGTTCTCAAGCATTTCACTTTGTTACAGCCTCTCTTCAAATATCTGTTAGCCTTGGAGAACACTCATGTGGTTCTCCACCTACTGTAGACCTGTCTTGGTGTATGTCGGATCAACTACCTCTTACCTGTTCTCTTGAAAAATCTTCCAATCTGAGGTAGAATTTGGATAGTGCTTAGAATATATTATAGCGAGCCCATTCGGTAGAAAAGAAACCTCTTTTTTGAATCCATAAAGCTTATGCTTACCGCCAAAAAAATAATTTTCCTTCCTTGATGCCACAACTAGGTCTAAACGCCTGCTGAAAAGTAAAGTCTGCAGCATATCTGGCATAACTATAGTATCTGAATAAAGTCCCATCATTTCCTTGCGTTTGCATTCTAAATTGTTCACCAACTGAATTCACTGCTGCCTCAAACATAAAACCACTTATTGGTCGGACGAAACAGTTGATTAAACTCTCGAATAATGGCCCATTTCTTCCAAAAACTCGTGCTAGAAAATCCTGCTGCCCCCCATTTTTGACAACCACAATCATCATAAAAAATGCATCCTTCGTACTAACATCACTTTTTCGACCCCGAATTACATTGTAGCTCATTAATATGAAGTTATAAAAAAGGCTCCAAATATAAGCAAACTCTTGCGGGTTACAGTTGTTCATCTTCAGAATCACGTCGCTGTCACTAGCCTCATAGAAGCGGTCGAATATTAGACACTCGGTGTCATTTTCCTCATCGAATTACTGGCACTCGACCCCATTGTGCGTAGTGATTTGTGCATCTCGCTCTGTCACAGCCTGTACCAGTAGGCGAAGTCCATGTGAGGGCTAATTGATGCTGATTGGGCTCGGAGAGGGGGGTGCGGACGCTGTCAGAGTGCTAGGGGCGGAGGTCTGCCGAATTATTATTGTAGGGTACTGTGTGTTGCTGAGGCGTAGCATTGAGAGGACTGCTGAGGCGTAGCATTGAGAGGACGACTGCAACTTTGGCTGTGTAAGAATACAACTTTGGCCATTATCAGGTGCTCAGAGTACTAGACTTGGGTGCGAGATTGTATAAATTGGTGAAACAGTCTTTTCGAATTTTTGGTGATCTTTTTCCAAGTTGCCTTTTTCATTTCGTATTTGTAGATCACAGGAATGTTGCCTGTCTGTTTGATTTCGGACTAAATTCATCAAAATTTAAAATGTTTTCTTTAAGCTGATATTTTTCTCTATTACGAAAAGTACCATCAAATCGTTTTATTCCCTGTAATTTTTTGCAGACTACAAGAAATTATAGGAATCTTAGGTTGATATCTGTTTTACTGTGGGATTGGACTACCCTGAAGGGTAGTACGACAAAGGAAATGCACTGTACTGTACTGTACTGTACTGTAGACTGCGTAGGATAGAAGTACTATGTAGTAAGGGCAAAATAGCTACTCCACAGGACTGAAACATAATACATAAATGAAGTTTAAAAATTAAACTTCTAATTTTAACATAGGTTCCCTTTTCAGTTTTTGGCGAAGGTTGTGGCGTTCGCGCTACAAGATTGGTGGCGAATGGTGGAGGGCACAAGTTGCCCGGGTTTCACTTTGTTCCGCTCGCTTTCGACTCTTTCGCCGCGCCCTGTAAGTCAACCTCTGGGGTGATGGAGACCCATGCGAAATTGAAATCCCGACGACTGTTCTATTCACCAGCGGCGGCCCTTAACCACCTGCGGCAACGAATATCGTCGACCATATGGTCTACACTTGCAACATCGATTCTAGCCCGTATTCTCAAGCTGGGCAGCGACGGACTACAACTATCTTAGCTTACACTGTCAGGTAGGTTTGTACGCCCTTTATAATACATAAAGTACTGTAAAGATGATTACAAGTTGCCCGGTAGGGTTCCTCTTTGCGTCCTGCATTGCTCGATCCCTCCCTCCCTCTCCAATAGGGGAGTCCCAGTGGGCTGTGATCAGCTAGCTAAATACACTTCGTTCTTATCTGCAACAATAAACGCACCCAAAATTTTTCACTTCTTCGCGGCAACTAGTAACGATTCGTCCCGCGCAACACACTCCCAGCGGCGTGGATACAACTAACCACATCTTCCATACATTAAAATAACCCAAAAACTATCGTCCGGCATACCGTCCTTGTCGCTCATCCTTCGGCGACATGCCTTTCATTAGCATTGGCTGAGATGGTATGCCTCTACTTGAGAAGTCCGTTGAATACTGAGGTGTAGTCGGTCACCTATCGATCGCTCCTCGTATAGCCACTGCTCGCGTCCTGTAGCCGTGCATCAGTTCCCGTCTTGTAACCGTTATCTACATTCTACGACATGCACCGGCTCTTTGTAGCCGTGCATTGGTTGCGCTCTTGGCTACTGAGCTGTCGCTGGTCGTTAGCGTTCTGCGAAATGCTTGGCTCTCGCCACGTAGCCATGCATTGGTCGCGCTATTGCTACTGGGCTGTAGCCGACCAATAGCATTCTGCGATATGGACCGGCTCCCGTCATGTAGCCATGAATTGGTCGCGCTCTTGCTACTGTGTTGTAGCCGCTGTTGTCCTAGGTTGAAACGTGTTCATACTTCGATTCCGTTTACCTACTAGTAGTACTGTATATGACAATGGTACAGTTTACAGAAACATCTGTTCTCAATATTGTATTTCAATGCTCCATCTCCTGACATACTACTGCTCCCGGTCGGAATCGACATCTATGGCGTCTTGGGAGAGAGAACTTTAATGCACTCAGTATCTACTGGGGACTGAGCACGTCCTAACAATGCAGCTAAGACCTGTCCGGATGTACCTCGTCTTCCATGCACGTGGGGGCCGGTGAGAGGATAGCTTGAGCTATGGATGACCAGAGGGTGCAACTCAGTTGCTGGTAGATATGGCCGCGGATAACACCAGGTATCGAGTGACACTTGGACGCGATCCGCGGAACTAACTCCTCAATGAACGCAAAGGTACTGGGGGGAGGGGCGCCCAGGGAATCAAACGCCAGGGGTCGAAACGTGAAATTCCGCGTGTATGGCGCAGAAGATGCGGCAGTTGAGGGAGCGAGGAGCCGTCGGGTGAGTTTGCGTTCCAGAGTAACCTTGTCGCGGGCTGCCACTTCAGCAGCGCCACTGGCAACCTGGGTCGCCTTGGTGGGAACTGCGGCCTTGAGCGGCGAGACGACAGTGATGTCACACGCAATGGGGCGCGACGCTGTGCCTCCCGGGGTTGGGGGGGATGTACCAGGATATCGGAGGGCCGGCGCTCAGTGCCCGGGACGGGGAGCGGAACCTCTCGTGCCGAGTATCCAGAACCGCGGCGCGGGTAACGTGTGTCGCGAAGGCATTACAGAGCAAGTCATGGCGGTGACGACGGCCGAAACCACGGCAGCAGAGGTTGGCGGCGTGATCCCCCGAGGATGTCCAAGGGGCTGTCACAGTGGTAGCAGTTGAGGGGCATGGATTCATCGTACACGGGTAGTCCGAGGTGACGGCGGAGCATGGTCTGCCAGTGTGTTGTGTGCACCTTTGGTGCTGCCGTAGGGTGGGCGAAGAGGAAAGCAGCAACGGGGCTGTGGCGGTATGGCAGGCCACGAATGCGATCTCAGATGTCAGGGTCGCTGTGATCGGTCTGGTTGGGTGCGGTCGCCTAGGCGTCGTCGTGCCAATGAACTCTTCCCCGCGCCTTTTGCTGCACCCGTTTCAGAAGGGTTAGCGTGTTGGTGGGTGAAGCAGCTAGAGTGGGAGGGTCAAGGGTCGAAAGGTCGACAGGCCCGGGGATGTACAGGGCGAAACGGTGGAGCGAAGCCCCAGCCTGGTGCAGGAGGAAGGCCCGGTCGCAGCGGGAACGGGCAGAAGCTAGTGCACAAGCACGCGGCGTGGCGTATGCGGAAGTCCGCTGCCGTGCGGGCGCCGCATCAATGATGCTGGCGGCGGCGCCGCCATGGAGGAACGAGGCGATGCTGTCGAAGTCTTGGCCGCCGAGGGCGGGCCCAAGCTCTTCCACCTTCCAGCTTCTTCCCTTGCCTTCCACGGAAATTCCTCGCCCCCTCAAGAGTTGCGCCCCCTTTACTCGTTTTGCGCTCTGCCTCCACGAGATGCACCCCCGCCAGGTTGGCACCGACCGATTCCCTCTTGGGAGGAACGTTTGGGTTAGTTTACTGCGACTGGAACATAGGGTGAAGTTTCCGTTTAACCTGTGCAGTGTGGAGGCGGCGAATAAAACACTACGGTGAAAATGGGCGCGTTATGGAAAGGCGACTAAAAAGTTGCTGCGAGCCCTGTCAGCAGACATGCAGCCTTCGAAGCAACCATTAACGCAGAATGCCGCTGTAGGAGTGTGTCCCTGACCTTGGGGAATTGGTCCTTGGCACTTTTAGCGACTGAGCGTCCCACCTCCGTCACGAGGGAAAACGTGTCTGGGGGTCATCCGCCGAGGGTGGAGATTGTGACGGGAAGCAGCCGATTCCTGCCCGGCAATCCAGCAACGAACTCCTGGTATTCCCTTATTAGTTTTCCTTTTTCAAGCCTTTTTAAGCCATCTGTGCACACGGGAGTGCCCTGATCCCGACTCGGAAAGATTTCCTACCACCGTCGTGGACAGAAACAACGAAAATATCTTGGTCTAAACCCTGAGTTTCCATGAAATCCATTGTAAAAGGATTGAAATCCCCCGTTAGATTATCGCTCAGCCTCGTTTCGCTCTGTTCAAAAGAGAAACCTGAAGATCCGTTCTCTAGTCTGAATGGTCCCTTTCTTTTCTCCAGCACTCGCTTGGAATATTATTATTTCTGATCATTACCTCTCTTCCCAATTTTGACTTTGGATTTGCTGTGCTGCTGGTTATGGATTTCTAGACTCTTATATGCCCTTTCGGACTCTCCCGAATCACATTGCTTAAGTCTACCACGCCCGGCCCACGCCAACTACGTTCTAAATACTTTGGTTCGCAGCGGATACTTATATGCTGCGTTCCTATTGCGTGATATAGCGGCTCTCTCAATTGCTGATGAAAACGCTTAACGAAGGCTGTTTGCCACAATCCTCCGTACACGAGGCAACATACACCGAACACATCTGGCCCGCCTCCGGTGTTTGTACCAACTCCTAGATCTCGCAACAGCGCTGCTCTACCACGCCCATCGCTTCACCACCAAACTCCGCGAGCTGAGCACTTCTCCTCACAGCCCCCGTCGCCGCCTAGCCATTCGCTCCCTCCACCACCTCTCTATCTTTGGGACTGACACCATTGTCCACCGTGCCATGAACATCCAGCTCGACCGGGCCACCTGGCCGACATTCTTCCGCCAATCTTGGAACCCTCCTCCCTCCTCCCTCCCACTCCGACCTACTTCCCGCCATCCGCCGCCCGTATCCACTATCGGCGAATTCCCCACCTTTTGTGCCTCTCATGTGCTTCATGGCCACCGTAAAAGACTCTTTCATCGCTGGTTCTTGCACTGGTTCCCGTTCTACCAACGTCGCTCTAGCAACCCCATCACCTCCACAATGCTCTCAAACTGCTTCGCCATTAATCGCTCTCCCGTCGACATCTCCAAAGGCTTTACACCGTCCTCACTCCCTTCGTTATGTATTAGCAACTTAGTGACTTAGCCCTTAGGGGCAGCCCCCAATGCTATGGCCCACGTCGGCCCCTTGTTGGGGGGTCCCTTCTTCAATAAACGTTCACCCCACCAGGCTCAAGGCTAACAGCTGTGATATACTGTAGATTCAACAAAAAACATTTCCAATGGACACTTGGTAGTGGCACATTTCTGAAGCTTTTACATTTTTGCACCCGTGACCGTTCTTGAAGGGGGGGGAAATTGGGGTGCTTTACTGATTGGGGATGGAGGACGGCTATTTTCCAAAGACCAGAGGGTGGAGGTCTGTGTATTGGAGAGTCTGAAAATGAGGCAGAGTCAGAAGGTTCGACTTCAATGTGGCCTGTTCTGGGTAGGTTTCTCTGCATTACACTCTATTGATATAATGCAGCCAAACAAAAGGCCATGCTGAAGGCAATCGAGGTTCTCCTTCCCCTGAGGCCAACCGTCACCTTCATCTGGCAGTCTCAAAATGCAAGGTGTGGTGGCCCACTGCCCCTTCCACGTCAGTTCAGGCCGCATACCCCCTGATATGGGAGAGGAATGTAGCGCGGGAACTGTGATTTTAACGCTCCCAACAGTTCCCAGGCGTTCATGGAAGACACATCCTGGACCCTTTAGGGTCCCTCGAGCCTTTCCTACATACGGTTAAGGAGATTGAAGACGCACAGGCTTCATTCTATTTACTTCGTATTTGCTTTGGGGTCTGCAAAGTGGGCTACCTTCTGCGAGTTGGGCCGCCCTCCTGCACACGGACAGGAGCGGAATATTTCGACGGTAATCGATAATTGCGTCCATACCCTGACGGGTGGAATGATCGACAGTGCAATTTTTAAGGAGCTGCAATTACCCGTCAAATCGCTCCACAAGAAAAAGCCGACCCTGGGAATGGGTCTCACCTCTGCGAAAGACATTGCGGCCGTTTCGTTGCTTGCACCTACGGCCGCTTCGCATCACCTACATAATAAGTTTTGCTGCCCTCCGCTCAAGACCTGACGCTATCGCTGACCTTAGCACGTAGAGCGCCTTTTGCTGACCCTCAGACCGACTTCTGTTGAGCATTTTCTATTCCTCCAACCCTCCAGCGCAAAAGAAGCTCTCAGATGCAGTTCACGCCGCTGTTCAGGAGGCCCTGCCGCTTGATATCACCCGCACCAGCACCTTTCGCACCAGTATGTCCCTGCCCGCAGCCAAAAGATGGATCTACTGTGCACCGGGCCCTGGTTTGAGAACACATATCGAGAGCAAAGATATCTCCGTTTGGTTGCCGTACTTCTGCCAGACCCCTTTATTTGCCCCCGATACTCCTTGTCCAAAGGTACCACTTGCTGCACTATCGTTACGGCTGTGAACGCAGTTCTCGCCATAACAACCTGGTGACCCTCCTCGCAAGTGACATTGCAAAGGCCACCTGAAGTCCATTTATTGAGCCTCGATTACAACAACAAAACACGACAAGACCGGCCATCAGGGCGATGGGAGCTGCCCGTGGCACGGACTACTTACGTAACCTTCGTCAACCCTCTTGGTCCCTCGTATGCCAGAGGGAATAGGTTCAACCCACTCACGGCACTCAACGCCTCATTGCAGCCACGCGGAGAAGAAGCGAAAGTACTACGGATTTCTTGCTGATTAACCAGGAAAAAGCAGGCTAGTTCCTGTCCCCATCTCAACGCCCGGAGGCTGGCATCCGGCGACGTTCGCCTTCGTCAAAGAACTTGTGAGAATTGTCGATAGTCGCTGATGGAATGGGTTTTGAAGGTGCAAGGTATCTTTTTGCAGGGACAGTCCGCAGTGAAGGTAACCTCAAACGCGGCTTGTTCGCTTGCTAGCTTCCCCTCTCCTTGCTGGTAGAGGGGAAGCTTTGGGTGTTTTAATGATTGAAAAAAAAGGTCGGCTGTAATCCCAGATAACATTGGTATGTGAAGGTACGTTCTTGCGATGTCACAACTTGCGCGTAAGTCCAACACTTACTGATCCTCGTCCTCAATCGAATCTGGCTCTAATGGGTCGCGACGTCGCTATTAACGTCATCGCCTTCCACAGAATTAAAGTCAGACCAATCCATCCAGCTAACCGGCACCCACAGGCGCTCAGTTCCATACGGACCCTGCAGAGCAAACCGGTGGTAGTCTCCATGCTCGTAATAGCCTCGCCCGCGGCCTAATTTACGCCTGCTGGTAGAGTGAAGTGCCATCTGCGCATGTCCCAACATTTCACATACATGCACACTACCATACAGGTTGACCGGGTATCAACCAGCTTATCTGTTAGAGTAAATGACCCCTGCGGATTCCGCTCTAATGAACTGAATTGCTTTTGGTGGAAAACTAATACTTCCAGATCAAAGATTTTCTTGCTAAGATCGTTAGGACTGGACGGAGCTGCAAAAAATTCTGGTGTAGCTGAGACACACCTAAGAATTGGCGTAGAGGCAACTTGTCAACTGCAGCAAAAATATCTCCTAATTAGCATCTTTTATCAGAATAAAATCGCAAACAAACATGATAACTTCCCGCAGTTAAAACAGGGGTGATGATAGGATAGTTTACTTCGTCGTCTGACACTTCTAGCGGAGGGAATCTAAACGGAGTTTGGAGAGAAGGAAATGAGAAAACAGAAACGGGTCTGCCCCTCCGTGACTCTGTGACTACAGCGACGGGTCATGGCAGGCGAGGAGGCATACCGCATTAGACAGTACAGCTTGCCCTGCGTTTCTATGCATGAGGACCATTTTGGCTCTCGAGAAACTGTCCATTGCCCTTGTGGCCACATTTGCTGCCAATTCCGCGACGAACGCGTATGCCTCTGGGTGCCATCCTCCCAGAACAGATATCGGGATTGGCACTAACCTCTCCCTTCTCTCAGCGGAAAGCAGCCCTTCGTACCTTGTACGCTTTGCAGATCGGGCCGCGTTCAGGGAAGTTCGGGGTTGAAGTTCCTGATTCGGGAATACGACCGGGTAAGGGGGTTAACGTAGGTAACATCCAGAAAATTTAAAAATTAAAACGAAATTGTAATTATGGGCTAGAGCATACAATGTTGATTTCCCTCAGGTGCCAGATTGCGCAATCTTCATTTTCTCCCCAGATCGCAATGAAGAGGGCAGAGGCTCTAAAGAGTCGTTGCTATCGAAAAAGTAAAGGGGGAAAAAGGGGGGTTTCTTTATTGAGATGTATGGATTGGCTGGAACCCACTTGGAGTTGTAAAGAGCGCCTTGCTCGAGGAATAGTGATCAGAATAGCGGAAAACAAGAACCCGGCCTTGTTCTTAATTACATTCCCCCATTTGCCAATGCTCTGCAGATTCTGCCCTCTGCCATCATGCTAGATAGCACTAGCAATGCCTTTGCAGCATTAGTACAGTAACTTACTCTCACTGTTCATAAGCATGCCAACGGAGTCCTGCCATTTCCTAAGTTAACGACGTTTACCGCAATTGCCCACTCAGGCAGGCGCACAAACTACTCGTTAAAGAAAATGTTGACTATGTAAAGCATGTAAGGATTGTGATACGTTGTGGCGCCATTGATCGACTAGAGCATTTCTTTCTAGGTTACACTCGATTCGGCGGATCGGTTTCGAATGAAGCGTGACCGTGGCTCTTGATTAGAATTAATGCACTACGGAAAGCAAGAACATTAAATACAGGAAAAGGGGAAATGGGGTTGGTTTCTGCGAGTGGTGCTAAGGTTGGGAGTCCTATGAGCTTACATTCTAACCATGTGGCAGGATCTACAGTACAAACGACAGAGCATTTCTCACCTACAAAAGAGTAGCCGGTAGTCTAGTCAAAAAGCAGGCGACGTTCGAAGGGGGAAAATTTTGGGTGTTTTTACTGTTGGAAGATATATTTGATCTATCTTAAAGTTTTCCAGACAACCACAATCGACTGAAAAAGGTGTGCCGACACAGTAATGGGGGAGGAACTGTTCGAGGTGACCATCAACGCGACGTGTGCTTGAAGGAAAACGAGAATGATTTCAGCATAGCCTGAGGGGCAAGGCTAGTCGGAATAACTATATCGTGTTTTGCACTTGGTGTTGCGTCCAATGCGGCTTGTTATATGGTTGGCCTTTAGGTGGCCTTTTAAAAAGGGTATCTCCTCCCCTGTAAGTATGTCGGAAATCCCTTTTGTGTCGATTGTGATTGTTTAGAGTACTTTTGGATAGGGTCGAATAATCCTCTAAGAATAAAACACCTAATCTTTCCTTATTACAATCAATACTTTCCTTCTTTTCTTTGTTGCAAAGAATGTGCGCATAAAAGCGGACAGGAGAAGAAAGTTCTCCCTAAGATATTGGGGCGTCAAGAACAGACGCTTTCTGTATATTCGCAAATTAAATCTTCCCGATACTGTTTGAGTCGTTTTCTAATCAGAACGAGTAAGGTAATGATGAGTTACGCTCATCCATTCAATAGACTTTCAGGTTTAAAGGGGAAGTTTATGTGTTTTTACTGTTGGAAGATATATTCGATCGGTTTTAAAGTAACGACTAATAAATTATCGCACTTCCAGAGCTTCCGTCTATTTTCCGTATTATTACTAAATTACACACACATATTGAGCGCAAACTTGGTCTATGTGTGCAAAACCTGACCCTACTTTGGCATGAGTTGTTGATCATACCTTTTCATCTTTATGTTACTCTGTCAACATCACCTGAAACCCCTAATCCCTATATCTACTCTCGGAGGTTGGCACCCAGACGCCTATAGGGTGCTAACTGATGTCGCGCGGAACGTGGCCATCAGGGCGATGGAGATCTGTGGCAAAGTCCGAGCGGTGCTTACCTAAAGGCACGCTGCCGCGGTCGTAATGTCCAACGCGGCATGCTTGCTGGCCGGCCTGAGGCCAGCTTTTTAGGGAAAATTTAAGTACTGCTGGTCACCCTCTAGGATGTTCCGGGCCACAACAGACTATATCTTTGAAACATTAAAGCACCCCACATTCCTTCGCTAAACCCTGTTGAGTCGATCGCAGTTTTCTGGATTACTTTAGGATGGAGTCGAATATATCTTCCAAGAGTAAAGCAGCCAAATATTCCCCCCTTAATGGTGTAATACTCAAATTATTTCACCACGTAACAAGTTCCCATCTTACACCTTCTGGGATTTCTTTTCGCTACCAGCGACTTAAACTTAGGTTCATTACAACTAAATAATTTATTCATCAAATAACAGATCTGCACACAATAGCTATATAGTTTGTAATGCAATTAATAACCCACGGTTTTCTCAAAATGGGTAAGTAGGGTTGGTGCAAAATATGGGGGTCTCAAAAGTTAAGTACGAAAAATATTCGTTTTCAAACAGAGAACCTTGTAGGGGTTGCACATATTGCTTGTAGACAACCTAATAAATATCGCGTATTCAGTAATGCATTCAGTAATGATCGCGGTGGAAGCTGCAGATCTCCTTTCAGGAAGAAAGAAAATTTGAAACCCCACCATTCGGACCGTGAAGCGCAGCATGAATAAAATGAAAATCATCCTACGTCTAGAAGTTTTCGGGAGGAACTGATGATAGAAAAAGGGAAGAAACCATGTCCATTAGATTAGCTGTAACTGGTTGATTGCATTCAATGCGCCATATACAATTCTCATTATTTCTGCATTATGTAAAAGGAGTATACAATAGAATCCATCCATAGTAAAGGTTTGCTGTATCAATATCGGGAAAGGTGAAATATTTTTATGGGTTAAGGCACAAGTGTCGCCAGGAACCATGAGCAGAAATCTCGTAGATGAATGCTTTTACGCACTCCTCCCTCTACCTCGGCATAGGCCTTCGGATTGTTCCAGGAATTATTTGATCTTCGTCAGAAGAAAAAAATTTCGATAGTAGCCGGGCAAGTTCATAACAACCCTGTGGTAGATTGTCGGAAACCAAACGACGGGGTATTTCGTGCGACACCGATTTGCAATTCTCAGTATCATTACTATGGAAGAGAGTTGAGATGAAAAATAATTAAACTTGCAGTGGAAGTCGTGGCGCATACAACCTACAGCTCGGCTGCAGAAGAGCCGTCATCATAACCTGTTTTATCAGAAGGAGAATGGGGTTATGAGGTCCAGAAGGGGTATACGTAGGTATTTATTCTTCCCTCTCCAGTAGTGTCTACAGTCCTGCCGCAAAATCATACTATAAACGCAAATTGAAGTACGTAAATCTTCTTTGGATCGTTTTTGTCCGGTTTTAACTTTGATCAGATGAAGTATTTTGATTACTGGGTGTTTCTCAGGCATAGACTCGTCATGAAGAGCGCAGCTGAGCCAGACTATTGATGCAAGTTCTTCCCTTTTGTAAGTAAACAATATATCATTTTAGATCGTTATCACGCGAAATTTTCATATGCAGGCGTACAAATACGATAAATGCCAAAGAATACTTCAGATCTCTGTCGGAAAAACGTCGATTTTTCTGTCAGTTTGCTGCCACCCACGCCTGTTACATTTTCCCAAAATTATTTCATTTCGTCATTTCATTATACGTGTACATCTTAAATACTGATTCGAACCTATTTAGTCGAGGTATTGATAACAAGAGTACGGTCGGAAATGACTCTTTGAATTATAAATCACAGGGTATTGACTTTATTTGGAAGCCCTTTAGGTATCGGTTCCTTCAAGCATAGAGAGTAGCCTACTTGCACGAAAAGTGCGTTGAGACCGAAAGTGATAAATTAGGAAATTTTCGCTTACAAAAATGCAATTCCATACCCCTTGAGACTTATCGGGAGGGTTCATTTTGCATTTATGTTCAATTCTTCACCAGACCAATAATCGTACGTTACATGAGGGCAGGTTACAGCTCAATAATCAACGATTTAGGCCATGCTGCCCAATAGCAAATACGTAAGGGAGGAAACGTACGGTGAGAGTGTCTGTTCATAGAGGCATTTCACATACGATGTTCATGCAAGTGTCTGGAAAATGTGAACTGGATTTCTTTCCAAGTTCTCGAATATAAACAATCTTTACTTGTACAGAAGCGGTAATTGAGGGCGGAGGTCCTGATCGGATAGTGTGAGCTTGGCTGATCAGATAAGTGTATTCGGGTCGTAGATGATCTGCGGATTATTCACGCATGTCCTGAAGAACGTATCTTTACGCGACAATTCCATAGCTGGCTCAGGTCCCATTACGATATTCTTATATCATGTAGTTTGGGGTAGTAACATTAAGCATTTGACAATGCTTTAATTAGACAGTTAGGTTAGTGCCCTAGCAGATATTAATCTCGATATGGTTGTCCACCTTGGCTTCTTGTGGTTCTGGTGGTGATTAATTGATTCGGTTGATTTGCGCTGGGAGAGAAACGCAATGGGGAAAGCTCTGCACTAAGATTTCGCTTTGTTTCTCGTGAGGAACGCGATTGGCCTTAACTGGTACATCTCTAGAGACTGGGACTGTGTTACAATTTCGACATCACTGGCTTGAGTAGTAGGGATGTAAGTTTGGTTTTGAGTTTATCAGCAATTATGGAGTGCAGTGCGTATCGAAGCTGAGTAAATGAACAGGTGTAGGGCAAATAAGAGCGGAGCGGAGTAAAGCTATTTCTGTGGAAACCACGCGGGCGACGTGCGTGAATAGGCCATCTATTCCCAGGTTACGATCATTTGGCGTTTGGTAGATCATACGATCTCGTTGCTGTGGATAATACAGTGCAGATATAGACTATAATCCGCCTCGTGTAACTCTCAAGTTGTCAGGGAGCCATGTTCTCACGACTGGGAATTAGAATGGACGTAGTGACATGGTGTGCGGTGTCTCTTTTAGTTGGTGGTAAACGGGTGAAAAGGAGGGTAAAAGTAGAATGAGCGGACGTGAGAGGATTCACGATGAGGTAGGGAAGGTATATTAGTTGTACTGAAGCGCGTAGGGATTTTTTTTGCAAATGTGGAGAGAGAAAGGGAGGGATGGTGAGGCGGAGAAGGAGAGTGACGTACAGTAGGTTACAGGACTGTTACTGCACGTACAGTACAGGACATACTGTACGTACAGTACAGTACTGTACAGTGCTGCCTGCTGTCCACTGTCCAGTACTGTACGGTACTGTACAATACTGTACAGTGCGTGAGGTTTAATAGTGAAAGAGTAAGTCCATTTTGCGCAAGCGGCAGGTTGGTCACAAATGAGGAGTTGAGCAACAACTGTATTCCACTGTACTACAGTATAGGATATGGACAGTACAATACAATATTATTATTCGTACTGCATGATACAATATGATTCTGTACATACTGTACAGTATTGTTCTGTTCTGTACTGTACACTGCATACCGTACTCTGTAATACATACTGCACGGTATCATACGCGAGAGGGTGTTGACAGTAAAGCAGTAAAGCAAAGTGCAGTGACAAGTGTAGGTACAAGGGTTTGCTGCTGGTAACCGTACCACTACTGTGCTGTAACCAACATCAGCATTAGCGCCAGCAGCCAGCGGCCAGCAGCCAGCAGCCAGAGAAAATGCAACAAGTGCCACCTTTACGGTACATGTACAGTACAGCACTGTATATAGTGTACTTATGTTGAGTTCTGACAGAGCAAATCCAAAAAGCATCTGTAGCGTCACTGCTTGGGCACATAGTACCAAGCACGTGCTTGCAACGTAGACAATAACGTTCCTGGCCCATCGGTAAGCATCCATTACGCAGATGATGTAGCAACGACTGACGATCTGATGATAATCTTATCAGTGATTGGATGATCCATCAATTGCAATCACTCAGGCTCCCCATTGTCATAATAATCATCATCTTTAATCCTCTTCATTGAAATAATCGACTTTTTAATTTCCAACTTGGCTATTGAGAACAACCACTCATCTTGCTGTCTTTTTCTCGCAGTTGCATTGCAACCTCTAGGGTTACATCACTTATCCCATGTCAACAAATTGATGCCGACAACATTGTTTTGCCAAATTCTCCTCGCGTCGTTTTTCTCTTTTCATTAAAATCGCACCCCATCTGCCTCTTCTTTTTCAATAAGGGGCAACGATTATTTTAAAATGAGCACGTACTGTTCAAACTTTTCCATTGAAATGCTCTCACCGCAATTTGCGATTCCATCGCCCAGTACTTCACCTTAACCAGCGTCAATGCCTGGAGCCACTGATATCACCAACAACTTGTTGATTTGCAGCCCCAGCCCACCTAAGGGTAGCAACTTTACCATCGAGGTACGTGACATTACCACCAGAATATACATATATTCGTATTATTCCGTAACATTTTTAGCATTTAACTACTTTTACCAATAAATCATCACATTACTTGTTGTGTTAAAAAGTCGGTTAGCTCATCACTTCATGCAGCTGTGTGCCTCTTAAATCGTCACAGAAATATCTGCAAAACCTACTTGTTTCAAATCCGGCAAAGATCTTTTCGCTTTAATGAAAACGAGTTCAGAAACTTCTCGCCTACTGTCTTACAACTACTTATGTAAAGTACTATACATTTGTTATTGAAAACGGCTCCTGTCGGACAAGTACTTAAAAGTAAATCCTTTGGCTATACCCATAAATTACAGCAGCATTCATTACTCGAAATTTCCAGCTACCGTTTTACTTGAAGCGGTGGCCCTTTTTTCCACGTACTTTCGCATCAAGGTCCTCACAACGCACCAGTACCGCCAACTCTGAAGAAAACTATCCTCTAGATAGTTTGCCCTGAGGCAAGACGCAGCATTATTATGTTAATCGCGAAACTGTGTTAGGGATCGAATCACTTTAAACTTCATATTCCGTCACGTTGTCTTCAAGCCCACGACTCAATTCTTACAGTAACGATCTCTTGATCTCGAGTCACGTGATCAGGATATGGTAACCTCTTCCTTATCCTCGATTTCATACAATGTCCGCATCCGCTCACCTCTACTACAATGCTGCTGGCTTCAGAACAACAAAATCTCCACGGATCTACGATGTAGATAGTATCCTCCTGCCGAATTACAAACGCATCTTCAATGTCAAGCAAAAAAACTTGCCGTAAGGATAAGTTTCGATAGTCCTACAATTTTACACACTAATGAAGTTTACCTTGATTCATACAGCAGGTCGACAATTGTAGTTGCAGTCTATGTCAAGATAAATGCCTCTTTGGACCTCCCTTGTGAAACGTAAAGCTTCTCTGGTCTTATCTGAAGGAAATGTAGTCAGGTCAAGGTAAGTTTGGCGGTTCACATCGTTTGGCTGATTGTCCTGGGGTGTGAAGCATATTCATTCATCCATAAAAGACAAACAGGTAGTTACTTTACTGGTACAATCTGAGTTATTGCCGAACGCATTGATAGTGCCTTGTTTGGACACGCCCGCTTTTGACATAAAGGACATTCCTAGTAAAATTTCGAACCAGAGCCAAGTCACAATGCACGGACTTTAATGATTCTTTTCTGCCTTTCGGAGAAGACTCAAGTAGATTTGTACATATTATCTCATTATTGAGTCGCTACTGGTTTGTGAGCGACATGCGAGAATAAGCACGGGACTTTCCACGCATGGAATTTGTTGATTGTTCTTCCCAAATGTTGATCTCCTGGATAAGATTGGTAAGTTAACAGCCTAGCAACGCGACTAGTGTCTGTTAAAGATGTCAAGAGACATCGTCCCGAGCTAAGGGTTATCCTCCAGGTTACTCTACGGTACATCTCGCAAGCGTCAGTCGACTGAAGGAAGTTTTGGGTTAATAACTTATTAATCATAAGCTGGGTGGACGAGATATTCCTTGTATTCCTCCTGCAGAATTGTGTCGAATAGTGAAAATATTAAAAGCAATATTCACTAGAGTACTGAAATAGAAATACAAAAGTTTCAACATATTGTATAAAGAAAAAGTACAGTACAGTGCAGAGGTCAAAGAGTCACGATCATGAAAATATCTCAAAAATTCCTGCATTATTTAGTAGAGCTTTGGACAGTTTAACTAAAAAGCTGTTTTATTTTTGTGAATGTGTTTGTTTTTTCATGTTATTTTAATTTAGTATAAGCGCAATGTTGAGCAAGTTTCATCTGCACTCTTTCGTCATTTTGTATCAAACACAGTGTCAGAACAAGAAAAGCAAAAATTGGAAAATCTTATGATTATTCGAACAGACTAGCATCAAATTAAACCCTCCCTGCCTGAAGCACGCCAACCGCCCCACTCATTTGTCACCCCTCCCCCTACCGTGCGCGGTTCTCAGAAGTGCCTCCATTCCGAAAGCCCCACAAAAACACCCAACATCACCATCGATTCCTATGCTCGCCTCAGCTTCCGTATCATTGCCCCCCTCGAAAACGTCCAATTCTCTGTCATACCCTCACTCTCTGTTCCCTCCTCCTCCCTTTCTTTCCCCCACCACTCCCCAACCAGGATAACCCTGCTTTGCTTCCATTCAAACAACCGCCAAATCTATACTTCCACCTTTGCCTCTTGCTACCACTATTTTAACCATCCGCTCGCTCCCGCTACCCGCCACTCCCTCCCCTCCCTCCTCTTCCTTCCCCTCTAACACTGTCCCCTCCGTGACTGTTGTTTGTCGCACACGATCCCTACCTACCCATTCCTTCCAAAACCCCTTGCCCTCAAACTTCTCGTCTGATCTATACTCATTCCCTTCTTAACACCCTCCGCTCCCGTAATCGGATAAGGGCCTGCCCAATTTTACTTACTCTCTAAGTCAGCCGTCCGTTTGCATTAACACCGCGTCCCAGTCAAAAGCCAACTGCTCCCACCATCCATCGAGTACCTCATTCTTTAACAGAAACAACCTTCATTTACCATTTCGGTATCATCCGGAACAACCAGAGCCAGGCCCGACTGCACGCAAGCAAGCCACGGTGCTCTTATTCTGCAAACGAATCTCTTGCAAGCCTGCCCCAACCGCGGCTTAATCAGCGTTTTCTATCGCGGCCTTTTCTTCCCAAGGGATTTGCATCTTTCGCAGTTGCTTAGTTTTCTAATTCTACTCAAACATGTCCGGGAGAAGCGGTCGATCGTCGCACAAACTTGACATGTCCTACATACTCAATGGCGACGACAATACACGTTATGATACAATGAGCGTCGACACTCCCGCAAACCCTACTGGTTCTAAGAGGCGCCCACCCACTCATCCATCGCAAAGCTCTGATCGCAAGTTCGTCTGTCCTTCTTGCTCCTTCGCCTTTCGCTCGAAAGGGGACATGGCAAAGCATGACCGTAGCGTCCATCAAGGAATCAAGAAGCACGTTTGCCCTCAGTGTGGGGCTCGCTTCGCTGAGAAAGGGAACCTCACAAAGCATATGAAGAGACATGAAGGGATCAGGGAGCATCACTGTACTTTCCCGGGCTGTACCAAAACATTCGTTCTCAAGGATGGCCTCAGCCGTCACCTCAAATCAGTGCACGGCAAGGAAGACCGCGCATCCAGCTCTAAATCGTCAGGCACGGGATCCTCTACGTTGCACAGACAAAGCTCCCAACATAACTCTTCTCGTCCACGAAAATGACACCCATATACTTACTTCTGCTTTCTGAGACACCTCTACGTCCTTATACCCTTCACATTGGAATCGAGCTACCAGTGAGAGCGAGAACTAATTCCTGATATGAGGTTGCCAAAATAACTCATACTCGCTCGTGGCTTTGTACGTGCACTAAGCTCGCGCAATAGAGGGCCAAGTTCAGGAGCGAGGGGTGACTATGTTGAGTTCAGGGGAAAAAGTGGCAGTTTCGAGACAGACCTCTGTTCTTAGAAGATATACACCTTTACAGTCTTTAGCAACATTGAATACGAGGTGAAGGCAGGATAGGATTTCACCATTGCAAAGTCTACGAGAAGCGCATCCGTGTTCCGAATAAGAGGAATGTAAATCTGGGATTAGTCAGTTGGAAAATAACTCGGGAAGGCTCTAAACAATAAAAGTACTGTTTAAACCAAATTTGCAATTCTGTCGAAATTGTTTATCAGTTAGTAGCACCGTTGAGGAAACCTCCTTCCTTGCCAGTTACCGAAATTCTCTGCTCGAAACCCTCAGAAAAGACACTGCAAGACTACTAGTTCATGAAAATGCCAACATACCGTCAAACGTGCCCCAGGCATTCTAGTGGCCCTTGAAGGCTCTGCCGATCAGTGGTGATTTTTATTGCAATACGTTGCAGAGAGATTGCTCAAGTGATTTCGTGGAGTGCACACACTATCTGAATCAGAGAATACCACAAAACGGGAGATCCCTGTCCCTATGGATAGCCTGGAACTAGGGGTAGGAAGCACGTGCAAAGCCTTGAGCACGTTCACTTGTGATGTCTCTGAGGGACACGACGCCGCAAATAGCAGCCTCTAGCAGGGCTGGACCTAGTATTTTGGTCTCTGGTCGTGGCTTATTGATGTGATGTACAGTGTCCAATTCGTGTCGACCACAGTGCCATGTAGCTAAATCCTAACTGCGCTCGCACCATTTATTAGAGCTCAATAGGCGGGTTCAACAGCTGTCCCGAAGACGAGATCCCTTGTACTCAGTTTCAATATTGGAATTTTCAAACCTCCCCTTTTATAACCTCATAATTGAAATCGACACCGCCTTAACGTAATTTTTTAGCCAACGATAGGCGATCTCGACGCGCTTACCTTTAAAGATGTTAACGTATAGCTCTTCATAGAGAAGCCAGTAGGACGGGGACAAGCGACAGAGAAAATGGGTTGGTCGGGGAGAAAAGTTCTGCGGTATTTGTATCACGGCTGATTTTTATTGCAATGTAGTATGGACCCGTGCCCTCCTTTTTCATGTTTCGCCCATGTGTCGTTATACAATACTGCAAGAACTTTTGAAGCTCTTCTTTTCTTAACAATCGTGGTCATGTCCTGGTAAAGTGTGCGGAGAACAGTCAAAGCCTCCAGGGTGGTTTACTCGAATCAACTGAACCTTTACAGCAAATGTACAGGTTTCTCCGAAATGCCTGATTTTGGAGCCAGTTTTACCGTTTGTTTCTATCACCAGGCATGTTAGACCTTAGTTGATGGGAATATTGTCGGTGAGTTGCTTAGCCCCTGTTGGAGGCGATTGCCTGGACACTCGCAAAGGAATCCGCAATCGATCCGTTTACAAACTTGTTGCCACCAAAGTACAACTGTGTTGAGTTGTAATATACGATTGTATGACTCTTGCTTTTAGATATTGGGAGTCGTCAAGAAACTCATGATGTTTGGAACTTGTTGCAGAGAACATCTTTCTTGTTCAAATTTCGAATTAGGTAGCTGAGTTATTGGGTGTACGGTACATTGCCCGTAAAAGAAGCAATCATTCGATACCTCCCGTAATTTTCCAAGTCCCATGGGGCGCATAAGAATATATGCAAAATTGTGTCGATATTACCGTGAGTCGACTTACGACGGCCAGTGAAGGCAAAGTTGAAAGGAGGTAGATTGCAATTCATTCGCCCCGTATCGTAGAGCTTTTACTTTAGCAAGTTTGTTGATTAAAGAGGCGACAGACCATGTCCCCAGAATCTTAACATATTCTCTGTGTATTCGAGGTTCCTGAATCATAACGGCCTGTCAAATGTCAAATTCTCTCCGCTCTATTTTAAAGGAGTTTTGCAGATGACGGAAAATTAGATCTGGGCGGAGAATTGTATGAGTATCTGAGTAAAATGGGCGCGTGACGTTAGTATGGTTGTATTTTCGTAAGCGCGGAAACAAGAAAGGTCATACTGTTACAATCCATGGCAGGATGGGGATTGTAACAGTGAGTCGATGAGACTCGGACAGTACTGGAGTGTCGTGCTGTATTTTGTACCACATTGCTGTTTACCGCTGGACTTGGCTGCGTTGTACGTGCGATTTGATTCGAGCTGCATCTCAAAAGACGCAACTAGTGGGCGACTTGAGACAATTATACAGGGACAATACTGTAGAATCCAATGGCAAACCGATGCTGGAAGACAACGGTAGCTGTCCAGCGGGTACAGGATGCCGTACCTGTACCAGTGTACAGTACAGTACAGTACAGTACAGTACAACACGATACACCTAAGGCTAATCCACATGAAGTCAAACAAGTCAAAAGCGCGTCTCGCAACGGCTGTTCTACGGGGGGAGTAAAGACTCGTCTGTACCAGAAACTCAGCTACTCTATTTGGTCCACATGTGCGGGGTCTGTAATTTGTCGTGCCCCGCAACAAGCAGATTTTAGTCACCCTATTCAAATTTAATTTTGTAGTGACTTCACTGTGTTGCACATACTGTACAAATTATAGTGATAAAGTACCCTTCGTACGTACTGAAATATTGTCACATTGGGGACTGCTCACCGGCTACTTTCTTGTACACAACTGTAGCAGTACAGTACAGTGCTGTACAGTAACCTTGGCTTTACAGTTGGTGTAATTTGGGACCTTCGCAAGACGGTGCTGAACAGCACAATACTGCCACAGTGCAGTACAGTACGGTACATCTTATGAATTCAAATGTCAAGAGGTTACTGTACTTTAACCCTCCCAATTTGCCCTCACTACCTTAAATCACACCGAACTGTACCTACTGTACTGTATCAGAGCGGGCCGTACAGTACAGTAATTTTGTACGGTGAAAAAGGCATGATTAACAATAGAATGTGCGTAGCAATCTTACAGTGCAGAGCCGCTTTCTGAATCAAGTCTCACCATCGCCTGTGGCCATCCCGGTGTTTCAACACATATCTATTGCATTAATTTCACCACACCCATTTCGACACCAGCTTCATGTAGTTTATCAATGTTATAGTGAAACAACCGCAATCATGAAATCCATTGCGGGAACGCTCAGCGTTGCACGGTACCATGGTGAGCATTCCAACCTCCAATCCTGTCCACATTGTTGAAACATCGGGCCAGTGACAACAATCGGTAAACGTGTAGCCCGCATTCCGCTGACCCCATAGAGGTCCACATCTCGACACCATCGGTGCACGTAACCAAGGTATGGCACCCCTGTGTCGAACAAATGGTGCAACCCACGTAGAATGCAACATCAATGGCAGAATGCAGCTGCAGAACAATCCCAGAGTTCAGGAGATCTAGCACGCGGCCCGCAGCTTTCATCCACGAAGTTTGCGCCTGTTTTCAAGGACAAATTATCCGTTGCACGGATCTGCCATACATGTACACCAGTGTCACGCGCCATCGACACGCCATGAAAATGAGGTTACCCTACTTTCTGACAGATGGAATCGTCATGCTCTTCACGTAAAATGCTGGGGCCTCCTGCGACTGTTGTGGGTCTCGCAAGGGTGAGCAGAAAATGTTGCCACCACACTCGACATTTCGGTATTCCCAAGGCACTAATCAGCTCATAATGTTGTGCTGAGACCCGCTCTTACAAAGATGTGTTTGCAACTAATATGAAACTATCTACCAAATCCTTTCGTTGCAGATTTTACCATCAGAAACGATAACTGGCGGCAACTACAACATGACCACGTGATATAGCCCCTATGTCGCTACCATCTTGGTACTAGATCCAACCTCCGGTATCGGTATAGGTGACCTGGTAATACCTTGCCGTGGTTATAGCGTTTACGAAACCGAGCATTCTGAGCCGGGCTATATGTAGCCTTGCGTTCTTACAATCCTCCGAAGGCACCTTGTGATGAGCCAATTTCATAGCTTGCTAACCCACGTTGGCGCCTCAACATGGGGATTCATTACACAAGGCATTACCACAAAAAGCTTCAGTCGGGATCGGACGAACGGAATCACAGTGTCTGCACCGTAGAGACGGTGCACCGCAGACAGATAACAGTAAATCGATACCGAGTGTTAGTTTGATTACATAGCCAACATACCCGTAAACCAGCAGGGAAGGTTGTGTAAAGGGGGAATGGTCATCATAGATCTTGGTAGTTTCGTTTGCCTCGTCAGCCCGGCAAGCTAATTCTGCAGCCGTGTCAAGAGTAGCAAGTAAGTTGTAATCATTTGAACTTCACAAGCTAAGCCTGAAGGAAGGAATAAACTTACCGAGCCATTCAATCAGCGCTGAATACCGCTTTTGGTTGAGGGAGGTTTCCAAGTGGCAGGCGTGACCACCTTCATGTACCGGGATGAGATAAAATCTGGTTCATCTTGACGAATGTGGGCGTAGGGCAGAAAGACATTGTTCTGCTGAGGTAAGCCACCGGGACGACGGCGGTGAAAGCTTGGTGCCCCCGTACGGAAGGATTTGCCTGTAAGACAAACAAACAAACATACGCTTTTACTAAATGTTCACTAAACCGAGCTGGGTCACTGAAAGCAATATGCTGTAACAGTGTTTCTACAAATATGAGTCACTCGGACTTGGGAGCACTTTGCAATGACTTCAAAATTCTATTTGATTAATAATTTTTGTATATTTCGAATCACCTTTCGGGTCTTACCAGAGTTTCCGCGCCAACGATGTCTAAAAATTTTGATCGCCTCAGGACATTTCAAAAACTACAGTACTGGGAAGAATGGAGTCTGATTAGAGAAGTTTTGGAAGGTCGTTTCGATTAACGCAGTAATCTTGTTGATTGATTCATGACTGTCCATACTGTAATACAAACCGGCAGTTGACCAATGTTTACAGTACAGTATACGCTGTACAAATGGTAGTGGCCAATCGCGGGTCACGACTGCTCTGACTTGGCGGGAGCAATGATTTAGGCTTTACTTGCCACGTGGCGGTATTATTTTACTGTACTGTACAGCGCGCTCGATAATTCATTGGCTACTGACCACTGTATTTACAGAATTACAGTAACGTATGACCTCTTGACAAATTACGGTACAGGGCAGACTTCGCCGCTCGATCGGGGTGTCCATTGGATGGGAAGGGAAACGGTCACTGGGGCTACGTACTGTACATACTGTACAGTATATTGTAGCTGCTGTACAGTACTGTACTGTGCAGTACTGTGCAGTTATGAAATTCTCAGCGGCACTGTAATGTAGCGAGAGCCAGGAGACTCGCTCGTCCTCAATACAGTGCGCGACAAAAACATAGCCCACCCCTACTTTTGGGGCATATTTCCCTAAAAAAACTTCGATTCAAAAAGAAAATCTGACCATTCTTATTTAATTTTGATGCTGGCTCAGCCCCTTAAACTGTTTTGAAGAAGGCCAGTTATTTCTTAATTTTCCTTAAAAAAGACTACCTTGGTGGCTGACAAAAAAATAGCACCTCAGTCCAGTCTACCTAATTTAGAGCAAATAAAGATACCTTTAGTAGTCCGTCTTCTTCCCTCCTCTTTCTAAGACTTGCTTAACACGGTTGGGCATATTTCTAAGCAAAGTTTGAAGTTAGTCTGTCGAATTATTCTCCCATTCTTCAAGGACGAACTTTCTGAGTTCCCCAAGATCCGAACACTGTCTTTCATTCACGTAAACCTTCCGCACGAGTAAGCCCCAAACGTTCTCTATCAGATTGAGGTCAGTACTTCTAGCAGGCCATACCATAACCCTAATTTTCTTGTCTTTAAGCCAAGACTTCGTCAACTTCGCTGAGTGTATGGAAGCGTTTTATCGTTGAAACTGCCATATAAACGGGCGCTTTGCGGCAGCAAAAGGGAGCAAATAGTCTTGCAAAGTCCTTGTGTACATCTCTTCGTTCTGATTTCTCGACAAAATAGCCAAAAATGACTTACTCGCCCCCGAAAAAGCACCCCAAACCATCAACGAACCCCCCATCTGCTGTTTCAATAAAACGGGTTTGTCGCCACGTAAATTATGCCAGTAGGACTGGAAACCGTGAGAACCGTCCATATTGAATTTTTTCTCATCAGAGAAGACGACTCTTGCCCAGTCTTGAGAGCTATTTGGAGCGTGCTCAACGGCCCAGGCCAAGCAGTTGGTAATGTGCTGAGATGTGAGCGGAGGATACCGCTTAACCTTTTGGAATTTCATAAAAGGGGCTCGGGAAAGTACGCGGAGGGTGGTTTGCTTCGAAACGGGGAGTTAAAGGGACTTATGAATGTCTCTTGCCGTCATATTGGACTTCCATTTCCTCCCCAATGCTTCGGCGTTCTGTCGCGGCGGTCAATTTTCGGGCCCTCCCTGGTGATTTCTTCTTTCCATAGCCGTTCTTGTCTTTCAGGAATGTTGCTACAACCTTTTGAGACCGCTTCAGCTTCACGGCAATCGACTTAACAGTCCATTTGGCGTCTGATTATACGGCAATTTGGGCACATTCGATTTCATTCAACTGTCGGCCCTTGCCCATTGTGGGATTTCTGAAAGATGGATCCAGAGTCTCAATGAGGATCGCTGGGATGTCCTGCCAAAGATACGGGGCGACTGTGGCTTGTATTTTGGCGCAAACTTGGTGTTCTGGTCAAATGGGCTATCATTTTGTCGGCTACCGAGGTAGTTTTTTTTCAAAAAAATATAAAAATCACAGTTTTGAGAAGGAATCCTTTCAAAGGCATAGTCAGCATCAAAAGTAAATAAAAATGGTCGGTTTTCTTTTTAAATGGAGGTTTTTAAGGAAATATGCTCCAAAAGTAGGGGTGGGCTATGTTTTTGTCGCGCAGTGTATGTTGGCACCGTCAATCGGCACAAGCCGGCGGATACCCTCTTTTTCTTCGAGGAGGCACGCATTTCTCTCTCTTTATATACTCTCCACGTACCGCTCACCACGCGTCTACCGCGCAGCTCCTCGAGTGCTAGACACTAACAGTCCGTATTCCGCGCTCTCTCTCCGCGCATCTATCGAATGCATTTGCGTTCTCACATCTCGACTCTGAGTATTTTGATCGCTCCTCGAACGAGCGACCCCTTCAGCAATCATCCCGACCTCTCATTGATTAAGGCGGGGCATTCCCAAGTGGGAATGCTAACTGACTCACATCCGCGCACTTATTCGTGGCGCGATAATTGTATCGGTGATACAAGCGTACCACGTAGCAGAGCCTTTGTGGGCTGTGCATTCCACACTCCCTCCATTCGCGAGGCGTCGGTTGATAGAGAGTCTCAGTTGGCAGATTCGCTCACACATCTCCAGTGCGTTGTACATTCAATACCCCCCAGTCATGATCGACCGATCAACCGAGCGACTACCAATATTAACAATTGTCCTTATTACTAATTCTGCCTCTCTCCACAGAAACATCCAGCACTACTCTACGACAGATCGTACTTAGACGTTTCCACATTGCAGGATTCATTTTGGTCAGTGCGTCAGCGATGGTGTCAGTTCCGGGCAACCATCTCATGATGTTAATGTCTTTCGCTTTAAAGCTGCTACGGATTCTCTGGAAGATTTGTCAGAGACGGTAGTCCTTTCCCTCGTGCAAAGTAGTAATAGTGTCCTATAAAGCTTTCGAATCTAAATTCATCTCTTGTTTCACCGATGATGCAGGGAACAATGTATTCAATGCCATCTTATAGTAGAAACCTCTCTCTTCCGAAGTAGCTGCAGCGAGGATCTCTGCCCCGTATGCAAAATGGCTCCCTCTGTTGTTTGCGTGACACCCAGTCCACAAGGTGGTGAATGCTTTGTTTGTCCATTCTGTGTCGTACAAGGATTCCAATCAGTAAACCTGTCTAACCATAGTAACAATCTCTTGGGTGTGCCGCATCTGAGAACGTACAGAGCACTTCGTCCGCAATTTCGTGAATTATTGGGAATGATAACATTGGTTGTAGTCTGTGCAGCTCTTTTACCATCCCATTTGCTTCAATAAGGTGTCCAACTCTTAGAACACCTAGCCTCTGTTGCATGAGTGAAACCGCCATGGACGCTTGGGGTAGAAATCCGTTACCAGGTATAACAATGTACCACAGAGACTATGACATTGTAATGGTTCGTTAGCGTTGATAGAGGAGGACAGCGTCTTTCTACGACCGCGAGACATCAGTATTGTCTTGAATCTTTTCCAATATCGTGTCACACTCATGATTATGATGCCATCTTCCTTACAGTGTATTTCACATCCACCGAATACATGATTTGGCCTTTCTGTGATCTTTCCCACTATGAATATCTTCTTGAGATCTCCCATGAACTTATTTATATCTTTAGATCGTCCGGCTACTAGGAAATCGTCGGTTACTTTTGCAACGAGTAAGATCATCCCTCCATTCTCATTTCTTTTCTCGTACAGTTGATTCACTCCAAATACTCGATTCGTATTGGCCGTTGACAACATCCATTGTTCTACTGTCAGCATCCACTGCCTACCAGCTTCTAAAATTCCATACGGTAGCCTAGTCAGTTTCCATAGCATGCCTTTCACATATTTCGTGTGGAATGAACATTCTTTGGGCGGTCTCACATAAATATCTCGCTTGATAGGACCACTTTGCAGGTAGGCTCCTTTTATGTCGGCTGTTCTAACTGTGAATCCGAGGAATTTGACGAGGCTTAACAAGACCCTGATGACGGCCAGTTATCAGTTGGCGGAATCCTTCTGAATCTCGCCTTTCTCATCGTCTTCGTTTCCATGAGGCACTATTCTTACCTTTAGCTTACGTACACCTTCTTCATCAATTTTGATTTTATACAACACGTGTGAACTTAGAATGTTCGCATTCTTGTCTACTTCGCTCTCATTCACCTCTACGTACGCATCCTTCCAGTTCGCGAAGTGCTCATCCTCAAATGCGGGGTCTAACACCCACGATGGTCCGAACTCAAGTTTTTTCCGGTATACTTGATGCGAGCCGACCTGCTCGTATATTTAGTCCAGTATGCGAGGTTTTTCCGATTTCAGGAGGACGAAGTAATCCTTTAGTCCGGTCACTGTCGAACCATAATTTCCAATATCCATTTGTTTGTCCATAGCAGTATCGCGCTCTTGTTCCATGTTATTCTCCACTGTTATATACTCGTCCGAAGGTCCTGTTGCATAACCTATTCCCAAATCCATCTCATGCAGTGAAATATCCGGTGGTTTTTTGTGCTGACATAAGTGAGTTGATGTTAACGATCGGTGGCATTGTTTCTTGGTTATTGTCTTCACACTCCCCCCCATCAGCCGATCGTTCGAGCTCCGTCTCCAGTGAGCAGCTCAGTAGTTCTCTTGTCAGCGGGGAACGGGGGCTTAGTATCGTGCCCTCATATGAAGGCTTCAATGTGTTCGATGTGAGAACTTTTCCGTCCTTGACGCGATGGACCTTTATATAGTGTGGCAAGGTCTTGGAAACTACGGCGGGTATCCATTCGTCCTTGTCTGTTCCCTTGGTTGTAGAGTGCCATACACACACAGGACCCTCTTTCTTGTATGCAGTCTTTGGCAGAGACCAGCTGGCGTTGGAACGCATGGAAGGTTGCAAGCCGCGTGTCGCTGACTTTTCGACATGGGCGTCCAAAAGTGACTGCGGGACAACTGCGGATGGTATGCCCAATATGGATGGCTGGTACCCGTGTGCCAGCCGAAAGGAGCTCAATATTTTGTTCCCCGAGAAGAAGTTGGAGAGAAAGATTGCCCGATGGGGGATTTGTGCAGCATCACAAGTAGAAACTTCTAGTGATGTACGACTCATAATGGCCTTGATGGTCTGTATCTTTCTTTCCATAATGCCATTCTTATTGTGCCGTCTAGCTGGGTGCGCTTTGAAAACGATGTTTTTTGGAAAGCATTGAACGTAGGGAGCGCATGTTCAGCTTGTCGTCCGCAGATACGGAGGCTGGTGCCCCATGACGGAACATCCAAAGTGTCTGCAAAACATCGATGACTGTCTTGATATCCTTTTTCTATGCAACAATACCTTCGGTGTAGGGTGTACCAGTATCCGTGAATATCAGAATGGTACTCTTAGCCCTTCGAATTTCCTCAAGGGCAAAGTCCACTTGAAGTTCCATTTTGAATGCTTGATTGACGTGGGTCAATGATATCTTCCGGCTCGGTGTCGGGCACCCTGCCCGGGTACAGGTATAGCAAGCCTCTCAAACCTTGGTAATTTCTCTATCCAACTCATCTGTTAGTACTCCTGCTTGGGAACAAATTTTCTTAATTTGTGACGATGGTGCGTGTGTTAGACAGTGTATACGTTTAGCAAATATGCATGGATTTCTCTTGGAGAGTTCCACTAAACTGGCTGCAGACAATGCTGTAACACATGATCCGAGCGACAATACAATCTTTAATCTCAGCCGTGGGCTGCTTGGAATTGTGGAGTCTGTGGCCACGTACAAGTGAAAAGTTTGTAGCGATTTATCCATAAGTCTTTTGAAAGATAGAAACGGAGGGTCGGCAATACATTTCTGTATTGCATATTTACCAACATATAATCCAACGATGATAGACGAGTCATCCGGGATTATGTTAAAAGACAAGCTGCATGGATTTCATTCGATGTCGAACACAGATAGTTATCATTGACCTAGGATAGGTTTTGGGTCTAGACCCTTCTCCCCCCATCCGTGTGCAATGTTCTGCTGACTAAGTATGGTGGCAAGATCACTTTCCAAAAAATCACACAATGTGGCCGCACTTTCAATACCAGTTGTTGACCCCGGCGATCTCGGATCATAGATCGGGTTTGAGTCATCCATGCTGCAGGCTATTGGAAGAAAATGCGTACTGGTGCCTCTCCGGATTCATTTGAGTCGGATTCATGTGATATTTTATGTCCTTGGAATCGTACTGTCTTTTTAGGGTGTGGTTCATGCTTCCAGCTGTCCTTTAGCTTAACCCCCCTGATGACCCTTTGCGTAGGACTTGAATAACGGACACTATCTTTCGCGAGCCCAGTGTCCTTTCACTCCGCAGGCTGCACAACGTCCGTGTCACTTAAAGTTCTCCGGCGGGCTATCATCCATATTTCTATGTCTGATTGGCTTCATAAACTTCTTACTCATTACATTACCAAAGAACTTTGGGGGTTCGTCGTCGGATACTGGCTTAGGCTGTCCTTGAGGGGCATCACTGCCTGAGCGTATATTTCTAAAAGCATCGTAAGTGTTATCTAGATTGACATTCAGTCGACCATGTTCATCAGGGTTCTGTCTAGCCATCCTCATAAGGATTAGAGTTATGAGTTCCGATGCTGTCTTGATGTCGGCCTGTATCGTCTGGTGTGTATTGGATATGTACTGTATGTCTGTACTCTCGGCGAATTGTGACATAAATTCGATTGTCGCGTTCAACTTATCCCGTATATCTCTCACCTCCGAATAGTTGACAATTGTTGTCCCTTTGTCTATGACTGATGCATCCGATGTCTTATTTATCAAAATTGAGAGCAAGTTGTTGTATATTGAGTCACGCAGACCAGCGTTATCCAATAGTATCAGAGCGATATGTTGTTTGTCTTGCTCGGTAGGTGCATGTTCGAAGCAGTTGAGGTTTTCTTGTGCTATCAACTTGTAGCGCTCCCAAAAATCGGCGTAATTCTCCGCTTTACCTCTCTTGCATCCGAACTCCTACTGGAGTTTAAGAATCGCTTAGCAGCGTCTGTCGTCGAATCTCTGGAAATTATACGTATAATTTTTCTCTACTATTTCTTTCTGCACTTTGAACGGTGTTTGTTCGTTGTCATCTTCTGATCCAAGTTTCAGTCTGCCGAGTAACATCTCGGAATCTATAACCTTCTGGTATGTGGGAACCGTGGAGGCGTATAGTGAGTAGGCGAAGCCATTCGAGATTCCATTTGCACGACCGTCTCCACCAGCCGCGAATACTCTTACGCTGCATCCACATTCGTACAGCATTATTGTACTGAAAATTTTCGGTTTTTGCTGTTAGGCGTGGTGCCTAGACGAGGATGTCAGACGAGGTTCCCGAGTGCTCTGGGCCCATAACCATAAAATTCTCAGCGGCACTGTAATGTACCGAGAGCCAGTAGACTTGCTCGTCTTCATTATGTTGGCACAGTCAATCGGCACAAGCCGGCGGATACCCCCTTTTTCTCCGAGAAGGCACGCATTTCTCTCTCTTTATATACTCTTCACGTACCGCTCACCACGCGTCTACCGCGCAGCTCCTCGAGTGCTAGACACTAACAGTCCGTACTCCGCGCTCTCTCCGCGCATCTATCGAATGCATTTGCGTTCTCACATCTCGACTCTGAGTATTTTGATCGCTCCTCGAACGAGCGACCCCTTCAGCAATCATCCCGACCTCTCATTGATTAAGGCGGGGCATTCCCAAGTGGGAATGCTAACTGACTCACATCCGCGCACTTATTCGTGGCGCGATAAGTGTATCGGTGATACAAGCGTACCACGTAGCAGAGCCTTTGTGGGCTGTGCATTCCACACTCCCTCCATTCGCGAGGCGTCGGTTGATAGAGAGTCTCAGTTGGCAGATTCGCTCACACATCTCCAGTGCGTTGTACATTCAATACCCCCCAGTCATGATCGACCGATCAACCGAGCGACTACCAATATTAACAATTGTCCTTATTACTAATTCTGCCTCTCTCCACAGAAACATCCAGCACTACTCTACGACAGATCGTACTTAGACGTTTCCACATTGCAGGATTCATTTTGGTCAGTGCGTCAGCGATGGTGTCAGTTCCGGGCAACCATCTCATGATGTTAATGTCTTTCGCTTTAAAGCTGCTACGGATTCTCTGGAAGATTTGTCAGAGACGGTAGTCCTTTCCCTCGTGCAAGTAGTAGTAATAGTGTCCTATAAAGCTTTCGAATCTAAATTCATCTCTTGTTTCACCGATGATGCAGGGAACAATGTATTCAATGCCATCTTATAGTAGAAACCTCTCTCTTCCGAAGTAGCTGCAGCGAGGATCTCTGCCCCGTATGCAAAATGGCTCCCTCTGTTGTTTGCGTGACACCCAGTCCACAAGGTGGTGAATGCTTTGTTTGTCCATTCTGTGTCGTACAAGGATTCCAATCAGTAAACCTGTCTAACCATAGTAACAATCTCTTGGGTGTGCCGCATCTGAGAACGTACAGAGCACTTCGTCCGCAATTTCGTGAATTATTGGGAATGATAACATTGGTTGTAGTCTGTGCAGCTCTTTTACCATCCCATTTGCTTCAATAAGGTGTCCAACTCTTAGAACACCTAGCCTCTGTTGCATGAGTGAAACCGCCATGGACGCTTGGGGTAGAAATCCGTTACCAGGTATAACAATGTACCACAGAGACTATGACATTGTAATGGTTCGTTAGCGTTGATAGAGGAGGACAGCGTCTTTCTACGACCGCGAGACATCAGTATTGTCTTGAATCTTTTCCAATATCGTGTCACACTCATGATTATGATGCCATCTTCCTTACAGTGTATTTCACATCCACCGAATACATGATTTGGCCTTTCTGTGATCTTTCCCACTATGAATATCTTCTTGAGATCTCCCATGAACTTATTTATATCTTTAGATCGTCCGGCTACTAGGAAATCGTCGGTTACTTTTGCAACGAGTAAGATCATCCCTCCATTCTCATTTCTTTTCTCGTACAGTTGATTCACTCCAAATACTCGATTCGTATTGGCCGTTGACAACATCCATTGTTCTACTGTCAGCATCCACTGCCTACCAGCTTCTAAAATTCCATACGGTAGCCTAGTCAGTTTCCATAGCATGCCTTTCACATATTTCGTGTGGAATGAACATTCTTTGGGCGGTCTCACATAAAATATCTCGCTTGATAGGACCACTTTGCAGGTAGGCTCCTTTTATGTCGGCTGTTCTAACTGTGAATCCGAGGAATTTGACGAGGCTTAACAAGACCTGATGACGGCCAGTTATCAGTTGGCGGAATCCTTCTGAATCTCGCCTTTCTCATCGTCTTCGTTTCCATGAGGCACTATTCTTACCTTTAGCTTACGTACACCTTCTTCATCATTTTGATTTTATACAACACGTGTGAACTTAGAATGTTCGCATTCTTGTCTACTTCGCTCTCATTCACCTCTACGTACGCATCCTTCCAGTTCGCGAAGTGCTCATCCTCAAATGCGGGTCTAACACCCACGATGGTCCGAACTCAAGTTTTTCCGGTATACTTGATGCGAGCCGACCTGCTCGTATATTTAGTCCAGTATGCGAGGTTTTTCCGATTTCAGGAGGACGAAGTAATCCTTTAGTCCGGTCACTGTCGAACCATAATTTCCAATATCCATTTGTTTGTCCATAGCAGTATCGCGCTCTTGTTCCATGTTATTCTCCACTGTTATATACTCGTCCGAAGGTCCTGTTGCATAACCTATTCCCAAATCCATCTCATGCAGTGAAATATCCGGTGGTTTTTGTGCTGACATAAGTGAGTTGATGTTAACGATCGGTGGCATTGTTTCTTGGTTATTGTCTTCACACTCCCCCCATCAGCCGATCGTTCGAGCTCCGTCTCCAGTGAGCAGCTCAGTAGTTCTCTTGTCAGCGGGGAACGGGGGCTTAGTATCGTGCCCTCATATGAAGGCTTCAATGTGTTCGATGTGAGAACTTTTCCGTCCTTGACGCGATGGACCTTTATATAGTGTGGCAAGGTCTTGGAAACTACGGCGGGTATCCATTCGTCCTTGTCTGTTCCCTTGGTTGTAGAGTGCCATACACACACAGGACCCTCTTTCTTGTATGCAGTCTTTGGCAGAGACCAGCTGGCGTTGGAACGCATGGAAGGTTGCAAGCCGCGTGTCGCTGACTTTTCGACATGGGCGTCCAAAAGTGACTGCGGGACAACTGCGGATGGTATGCCCAATATGGATGGCTGGTACCCGTGTGCCAGCCGAAAGGAGCTCAATATTTTGTTCCCCGAGAAGAAGTTGGAGAGAAAGATTGCCCGATGGGGATTTGTGCAGCATCACAAGTAGAAACTTCTAGTGATGTACGACTCATAATGGCCTTGATGGTCTGTATCTTCTTTCCATAATGCCATTCTTATTGTGCCGTCTAGCTGGGTGCGCTTTGAAAACGATGTTTTTTGGAAAGCATTGAACGTAGGGAGCGCATGTTCAGCTTGTCGTCCGCAGATACGGAGGCTGGTGCCCCATGACGGAACATCCAAAGTGTCTGCAAAACATCGATGACTGTCTTGATATCCTTTTTCTATGCAACAATACCTTCGGTGTAGGGTGTACCAGTATCCGTGAATATCAGAATGGTACTCTTAGCCCTTCGAATTTCCTCAAGGGCAAAGTCCACTTGAAGTTCCATTTTGAATGCTTGATTGACGTGGGTCAATGATATCTTCCGGCTCGGTGTCGGGCACCCTGCCCGGGTACAGGTATAGCAAGCCTCTCAAACCTTGGTAATTTCTCTATCCAACTCATCTGTTAGTACTCCTGCTTGGGAACAAATTTTCTTAATTTGTGACGATGGTGCGTGTGTTAGACAGTGTATACGTTTAGCAAATATGCATGGATTTCTCTTGGAGAGTTCCACTAAACTGGCTGCAGACAATGCTGTAACACATGATCCGAGCGACAATACAATCTTTAATCTCAGCCGTGGGCTGCTTGGAATTGTGGAGTCTGTGGCCACGTACAAGTGAAAAGTTTGTAGCGATTTATCCATAAGTCTTTTGAAAGATAAAACGGAGGGTCGGCAATACATTTCTGTATTGCATATTTACCAACATATAATCCAACGATGATAGACGAGTCATCCGGGATTATGTTAAAAGACAAGCTGCATGGATTTCATTCGATGTCGAACACAGATAGTTATCATTGACCTAGGTAGGTTTTGGTCTAGACCCTTCCCCCCATCCGTGTGCAATGTTCTGCTGACTAAGTAGGTGGCAGATCACTTTCCAAAAAATCACACAATGTGGCCGCACTTTCAAATACCAGTTGTTGACCCGGCGATCTCGGATCATAGATCGGGTTTGAGTCATCCATGCTGCAGGCTATGGAAGAAAATGCGTACTGGTGCCTCTCCGGATTCATTTGAGTCGGATTCATGTGATATTTTATGTCCTTGGAATCGTACTGTCTTTTTAGGGTGTGGTTCATGCTTCCAGCTGTCCTTTAGCTTAACCCCCTGATGACCCTTTGCGTAGGACTTGAATAACGGACACTATCTTTCGCGAGCCCAGTGTCCTTTCACTCCGCAGGCTGCACAACGTCCGTGTCACTTAAAGTTCTCCGGCGGGCTATCATCCATATTTCTATGTCTGATTGGCTTCATAAACTTCTTACTCATTACATTACCAAAGAACTTTGGGGGTTCGTCGTCGGATACTGGCTTAGGCTGTCCTTGAGGGGCATCACTGCCTGAGCGTATATTTCTAAAAGCATCGTAAGTGTTATCTAGATTGACATTCAGTCGACCATGTTCATCAGGGTTCTGTCTAGCCATCCTCATAAGGATTAGAGTTATGAGTTCCGATGCTGTCTTGATGTCGGCCTGTATCGTCTGGTGTGTATTGGATATGTACTGTATGTCTGTACTCTCGGCGAATTGTGACATAAATTCGATTGTCGCGTTCAACTTATCCCGTATATCTCTCACCTCCGAATAGTTGACAATTGTTGTCCCTTTGTCTATGACTGATGCATCCGATGTCTTATTTATCAAAATTGAGAGCAAGTTGTTGTATATTGAGTCACGCAGACCAGCGTTATCCAATAGTATCAGAGCGATATGTTGTTTGTCTTGCTCGGTAGGTGCATGTTCGAAGCAGTTGAGGTTTTCTTGTGCTATCAACTTGTAGCGCTCCCAAAAATCGGCGTAATTCTCCGCTTTACCTCTCTTGCATCCGAACTCTACTGGAGTTTAAGAATCGCTTAGCAGCGTCTGTCGTCGAATCTCTGGAAATTATACGTATAATTTTCTCTACTATTTCTTTCTGCACTTTGAACGGTGTTTGTTCGTTGTCATCTTCTGATCCAAGTTTCAGTCTGCCGAGTAACATCTCGGAATCTATAACCTTCTGGTATGTGGGAACCGTGGAGGCGTATAGTGAGTAGGCGAAGCCATTCGAGATTCCATTTGCACGACCGTCTCCACCAGCCGCGAATACTCTTACGCTGCATCCACATTCGTACAGCATTATTGTACTGAAAATTTTCGGTTTTTGCTGTTAGGCGTGGTGCCTAGACGAGGATGTCAGACGAGGTTCCCGAGTGCTCTGGGCCCATAACCATAAAATTCTCAGCGGCACTGTAATGTACCGAGAGCCAGTAGACTTGCTCGTCTTCATTATGTTGGCACAGTCAATCGGCACAAGCCGGCGGATACCCCCTTTTTCTCCGAGAAGGCACGCATTTCTCTCTCTTTATATACTCTTCACGTACCGCTCACCACGCGTCTACCGCGCAGCTCCTCGAGTGCTAGACACTAACAGTCCGTACTCCGCGCTCTCTCTCCGCGCATCTATCGAATGCATTTGCATTCTCACATCTCGACTCTGAGTATTTTGATCGTTCCTCGAACGAGCGAAGCCCTTAAGCAATCATCCCGACCTCTCATCGATTAAGGCGGGGCATTCCCAAGTGGGAATGCTAACTGACTCACATCCGCGCACTTATTCGTGGCGCGATAAGTGTATCGGTGATACAAGCGTACCACGTAGCAGAGCCTTTGTGGGCTGTGCATTCCACAACAGTACTGTTAATACATAGAGTAGTCCTGTACTGTTGAGTACAATACCTGCTAAATATCTATCTATTTAGCCACCCAATTCAAAAATAATTTTGTAGTGACTTTATAGTGTTGCACATACATATCCCAAATGCCAGCTGTGATCCGTATATTTTACATTGAAAATTTTGACGGCTTACAGCTATGGCCATTGTGACCCGTATATGTCACATAATGGGCTTCTTTAGTCTTGTATTCAGTGCTCTCCAGCGCCGGATATTAAAGCCGGATCCGCTAAATAAGATTATATCCTTGGTCCGAAGTCCCACCGCAAAAATCCCGGCTTTCAACTTTGGAAATTGGTCAACAACTCCGGCAACGGCGGCGGTTTCTGAAACGCACCCCGATGTGTCTACCTTGGAGCCTTTCGAGGCTAATGATGTCAACCTACCTGTACAAACACAATGTAGCGGTCCTCAAACCGCCCTGGGCGAAATTGCGCAGGCGGCTGGAGTAAGTCAGAATGCTACAGAAAGCGGTAGAGCGCACAAGGATCAGTATATAAGAAGAGGTGCTCGAGGTGGTGGGTTAAACTTGACAAGGAGAAGAGGTAGGGATAGGGGAAGGGGCAGTAGTGCTGGGTCATCAGGGCGAGGCAGACTTAGGGGTCGGGAGGGGGAGGTCAAGCACGTCAGCGGATGATCCTTCTAAAAGTTGGACTCTTAGCAGTTCAAAATGTGACAGCATCATGATGGAAAGTCTTCTCTGATTCTATTATACAGCATAGGGCTAATATGTTGTGCAGCACTTCGGTGGCTAACATGAGGCTTGAGTGTACTGTTTGGAGTATAGTTCCACATAGAAGCGGATTTGTTATCCTAATGATGAATGGTCGGTTGCAACAACTATTGTAACGGTTACAGGAGTTAACTGTGCTCAAGAACATGGATGAGAATGTGAATATTGCAGACATGTATCGTTACGTTGCAGTTCTTCTCCTTTCGCACACAGCTGTCCTCAGCTTCGAGAAGAAAATTAAAAAGCTGCCTCAAAGCGGGTGTAAAGCTTCTTCACCCCACAGGGAAAGGTTTATTGCTGAAAATTCCATGGAGTACTCTACAACTGGGCATGGAAATGATGGACTATTATGTTGGATTTCGCAACGTGATCAAACCTGACAATTGTCTGAGTTTGAAGAAATGGCCTTCCGGGAAAACTAGAAAGGTATTTTTACGCCATTGCATCTGCTAGCAACGCTTGACGACGAACTCTTCCGGACAAGAGCGACCGATAGTCAGGTAAAATGCTGAGCTCGAGGAAGGAAGAAAAAGAAGGTCATAATGCAGATGCTATTGCGGATGCTCTTTTTCGCGTAATTATACCCATTTGATTTCGGCGCCGAGGGGAATCGCAACTAGATTCTGCTCGAAAGCTCTTCATAAATATACTGGATGGAAGAGAAGAAGAGGCATTACACGGTTGTATTGTGTATACGGCGGATAGGGGATACTACAAAGAGTCCTTCACGGATTTGATGGCCGAATTGGGTGTGAGCTTCTTATTTGTTATGCCAGAACGTCCGCTACGGTGCCATCCTTTTTTATGTGGCTCATATCCCAACCCCAGAACAGAGGACGAAGAGGAAGCCGCTGATACTGATAACAACTTTGTAGGGGCAAATACAGGGGAAGTATACGGTGGTGGCTCTGAAAAAGAAATGCAGGGCAATAATGAAGAAACGGCTCATTTAACTGCAAACAGCGCGGACCGTAGGCCATATTTTGCGATCAACGATCACCCAGATCTTGGACCTCAAGTTTTAATTGCTACAAAGCCGGAATCTCCTACATACACAAACAGGACTGGGCAACGTCGTGTTCCGGCAATTGCAGTTGGAGAGCACAGAACAAAGGTACTCAGCAAAGTGTTAAGATTCATGTATACTGTGCCTCATGACATCAGCGATGCTTTGAATAAATGGAAAGCTGTCCCGAAATATGGGATGTCCTATGAAATTGTTTTGTTCAAGAAGTGGAATGCTGCTGGAGTACAATTTCAAGCATCTAAAGATAAGATTGAGAATGAGATTAGAAAACATTGTCGTGTTTTGACCATTTCAAAACGTTGTGCAGATTGGTTTGTGCTCAGACAGTTTCGAACTTCTGGTACTAATTCGGCTTTTCTTTTGATGTCAAGTGAAGAGGTAAGGATAGCATTTAGATTGACAAATAATGCGGACTCAGTCGAAAGGCCGGCTAGCCAGTGGTTTAATCTGCTATATAGAGACTGGTTTAGCAGCAAGGTTTCTACTGAGGCTATGATGAGGGGGCACAGAAAATGAAAGTGCGGTCATGTCTGCAATTTGTTCAACTAGATTTGTTCTCGGCGTTTTTGAGGTGGGCATGCTCGGTGTTAAAGATGCTCCTTGGTTAGCCTGATCACCTGATGGAATTGCTCTTTTGAACGGAAGCGCATTTTCGGAGGGGGTCAAGATGAGGAGAAAGAATTTATGGCGTGGGTCGATAGCAAGACACGGGTGGCGGCGGGAATTTCGGGGCAGTCTCTCTCTTTGTCGTCAGTGGATCCGCTGATTTGCGATCTTCTTGACGAAACATTCAGAAAGCACGTACCAAGAGAGCACATGACACAAGTTGTTCAACAGATGCTTGTGTTGAATTTTAATTACTCTATTTATGTCACCGCTACAGAGTCTGGCCTGCTATACACTGTTTTCATAAGATGTTCTGATAATCTTATGCGCAAATGTTTGGATGCTCCTTATACATTTATGTCGACTATTGGTGTAATGGGCACAAGACAGCGCGACTGAGCCGCGTGAATTTGTGCGCCAGCCTTTACGCGGTATAGTCTAGACTCGTTACAGTTTTTGGAAGACTGTCGACAATTATGTTGAAGAAAATGGGCCTTTTGTTCCGTCGAAGCTTTTCAAGCGTAGTGCGCAGACGTTATATTCAAAGAAAAAGGCCGGCGTGGACAGCACGACACAGCAAAGTGCAATAATGCGAAGCTCAACGTCCCATTTTAAGTGGGAAGAAAAAATTGTCTCACGAACTATTAAGACTCTGGCAGTAAATGTCTTTGAAGGATGGAGAATGAACAAGCGTCAAGATCTACTTGATTCTGAAAACAATTTTGGCTCGCTGGATAGTTATCGCAATGCGCTGAACAAGGTGCAAACTACTGCGGACTTCATGTAAGAAATGTCACAGAAACTGCGCCTGTACGCTTCTACCATTGCGATTGACATGGACGAAAAGAACAGCGCCTAGGGAGATGGAGAAGCAGTTTCTGAAGAGGAAAGGAATAAGTTGATCTGGATGGCACACGCTCGGAAAAACAACAGATTGAAATTCTTCAATAGCGTCGAGGGTATTGTTCTAGGCCTTTCACTACGAGGGAACACCCCCAAACAGATGAATCGCCACCAATACTGGGCGTTGTGTGGACAGAATAGATGTAAAACTTTTAGAGGGCAGAGGACAAAATACAGTTGTCCAATTTGTGATGTGTTTCTTTGTGCATGGACTTACCCTGGGCTAAGAAAAAGATGCTTGGACATTTAGCATTTTCGGAAAGACCTTGTTTCGAGAGAAACTACTATCTCGCAAGCACCTTCAGTGTCTCGTAGCGGAAGTGAGAACTAAGCCATCAGTACACATCATTTGTCAGGTAGGGAAAGCTCTGAAATAGGAAAAAATTCTACAGAAAGCAATAAATCCGTGTCTCGGACAAGTTTTGGAGCAGGAAATGCTGATGCTAGGTTTTATTACACGCCGTAGAAGGATTGACAAGAGCAGTGAAGAGGGTGCGAGGAAACAGAGGAGGAGAGATAGAACTCGTTCTGAGAGTAATATAAAAAAATTACGCTTACGGCCGCTTAAAAAAGGATGTCTCATGTGACGTTAACATCAAATAACGTGTTTTAGAGGGCTGGGCAGCCCTAATGTGTCCCAACTTTAATAGCTTGCCTCTTGGACAAGGTGGCCTCTTTGGGTCCAAAATCTGGCGAATTAGTAGGGATTTATTGTTCTTTTTATCGCTATGTTATCAGTTTTTGCACAGTTTAAGATCCTGCGAACTAGAGCTCGCTCAAATTCTATGTGATATATACGTAATATAATATCCTGGCATTGGTTATATCACAGTCATAATGGATGACAGTAATATCTACGGTATCGCGCACGGTAAACCTATTGGCTTAATAGTATGCAGACCTATCGACAGAATAAACATATTCCAATACCGGACTACAACGGCATTCCGGGGCTTTTGAGAGGTTCAATTTATCAATCTTTTATCTTTAAAGCACTGCGAATAACAAAACATAGCAAATTATTTCTTTTTGAAGCGTTCCTTACGAATTAAGAGCTAAATCTCATGGGAATAGCAACGGAATGAAGCAAGAGAATGATATACTTTAATGAAAAGATGACTTGGGCACCAAAAAAAGCACAGAGAATATCTATGGTTATCAGAGAGCTTGCTGTTTCAATCAAAAGGGCTTTTCGGAGTTCCAGTCGTAATAAATAACTCTTGATCAAGAAGGTCAAGAGCCGCTCTGATTAATTTTGCCTAAATAAATTGTCTATTTTCGGCAATAATAGAAAGCTAAATGGAGCCGAGATGTAGCCATATTCGTTGCTTTTTCTTATCTTTGTTGCATTATATTTCTTGATTATGCAATGGATATAATTCGTTTTATTGCACATACAACCAAAAGGGGGCTACTAAAAGGACTCAATCTATGGTCCAAAAGGCTCAAATTAGTTCTAAATTGATAAAAAAAGTTCGGATTTTTTTCATCATGAAGCAGTTCAAAAAGAGTCAAGGAACAGAAAATCACCTAAGAAATAGAACATTCAAAGTTGATTAGTGGAAGCAGTAACAGATAAAAGGCAAAAATAAAAGATCCAACAGATATACAACTAAGAAGGGGTCAGGAGCGCTGGTAAATCTCTTTCAAGAAACCTATATGAAGTATGGAAACAAGGAACAATTAAAGGGTGACCTGAAGTTTTACCCGTCCAAGTTTTGCCATTTCGAAGATCTGAAAGGATATAAATCGTCGTAATGGATGCAAAAAAGAAAAATAGAACCTATAATTCAAGAATTACGGATGAAAAGGAGTCTTAAAGGCGTAATCCCCACCAATTATCAGTTTTAAAAATGTACAACAATAAAAATCTCATTCGAGATGAAGGCTGGACCAAATAAGCCGGTGAAAAAATTTAACAGTACAGCTGAACTTAGTGAGAGGCATCGAATTCAGCTTGAAGTGTTTTTGTTTGGGTCTTTTTACTACGGTTATGATGAAAATTGCAGCAATTCAAAGCTCAAATGCGGTTTATGGAAACCTTTCCTGTATTAGTCGAAACGGAATAAAGTTTTCACTCTGTTCTTCCTCCAGACTGACCTGTCTTAATTATGCTGCTTAGGAAATGTGTCTTGAACACTTTAGATGTGATCAATTGACAGATAAATCGTGTCGTTACCCAAATTTACGAACCAATCTCGTCATTATGGCTCTAACAGCTGTAGCAGAACGGTTGGATAAAAAATTGATTAAAATATACGTCACGGAAGGTTGAGATACTTTAACTCATGTACATGTCGAAACGAGCCAAATATAGAAGTTTCAAACCCATCCTGCTAAGCAACAGTAGCTGGTCGGAGCGAACCAATCATACGTCAACTGATTCAACAAATAATCAAGCTTCATGGTAAAATCTAAATATAAATTCCTTTCAAAGCTCCGCGTATACTCTTCAAACTGAAGGAAATGAAAAATTTCGGAAAGAGGAGCCGATTTATTCCCCCGCCTCTAAGTTATATTACCAACGCTGTCCTATAAAAGTACTAAAACTACAATTAGACTGGTAGATCACTCAATATGCGTGAAACATCCTTGTAAAGGTCTTTCTTTGAATCTTTAACGGGATCGTAAAAACGTTTCATGTAAGTTCTTGAACTGATAAACATGATTTAATATAGAATTTCAAGTACTCGACTTGAAGCTTTATTAACGTAGCTTTTTTGTCAAGTATAGAGAGCAAAAAGAATCGGCATGACTCCTTGGACCGAAATAATTAGAAGTGAATGGAGATGCTGCATTGATATCGTTTGATGCGGAATTTGATGCCAAAGATTTTTGCCAAACGTTGCAAAAACATTGCATCAACCCAAAACCTCGGCCTACGAGAAGAAAAAGCATATATTTTATTACATAGAAAGCACAAAACTAACTGCATGCCAGACATTTACGTTTATTTTTAAAAGTGGAATACACGAACGAGATACGAAAGTTAATTCACTCAAAAACTTGGAATATCGCACCTAGAGCTATTTTCGAAAGGAAACATCCTCATAAAATAATCATGTCGAAGCCTTTGAAATTTCTATAGGGTGAAAAATATGCTTTATTGGTCTACTAAAGAGGATAGTAGAGTAGATAATAAGAAAATTATGAGCCAGTTAGATGGAGTATACTCTCAAAGATGCTGGAATTATTATCACACAATACTGTTCCATCATATATTATCATAAAAAGAACCCCAGCGAATTTACTTGAGAAACAATCAAAAACGATGTTTTGATTAGATTAACGCCTAAAACTCAAAATAAAAAGTCGAGGAGCTTATTCAAAGTAAAAAGAAAAAACGGATGAAAGTCCCATATGATATAGATCTAAAATAATATATCTACTTTTATCCATTCTAAGCGTTTCAAATTTACAAAACTTAAGAATGAAGAATAAAGGACATATTTTGTTGGCTGAAAATGGTGATTATGTCAGTTTTTCCTTCATACTGTCTGTTATGATGCCAAGAATAACATTAATGATTGTAATTTTTCAGGAAGAAGATTTTAATGGAGGAAACAGTTATAAATTATTCGCGAGTCGCATCGAAGAAGTTGAGGATAATATGGAAAATAATGACAAATTGAACGTTGTTCTTTCTGGCGAAGAGGAAATGTAAACGAACTAAATCAAGGACGTTGTAGTTTATACAAATAAAAGTAGGCTAAATATTCCAGTGAAAAAATATATTAGAGGAAATAATCTCTCGGATGATAAGAAGTTCCTGTGAGTGTTAAATTCACACAAAATAGATATTCTTCGCCAAATTCGAAACTATTTAGGTCAATGTCATTTGAAAAATAAGTCCAATTAGATCAGATAAAGCTGGATTTTTGAAGAGTAAATCGCTAAAAAAACATCCATCTTCGGGGAAATAATCTTATGAGGAAGTCATCGTCAGAATTTTCCAATAGATGAACTCCTTTTATCGTCTCACTTCGTCCTCATGTTGTTCACCGGCGAACCAGAAAATTTAAAATTTAGGTGCAGATTGTTTTCAAATGAGATGAGGGATAAAGGGCAGTATTTAATAGTTAAGGACTCAAGGAGAGCTCAATTTACTTTTACATGGGACCTCCTCTTTGAAGCAGAGGTACTCCGACTTTCTTTAGAAACTATCGAAATACCTGGTTCTTCCAGTCAGTAATGTTGAATCTATCAAACATACATAAGCATGAAGAAAGGCTAGATTAAGGATGTATTCTTCGTATGAAAGCTGCTTGTGCAGGTATATGTCCTCGTTGAATCAGATATTTTGTGGAAGCCTGCAGCCGAAGAACAGGTGTTAAACCAAGGACTTGACTTCCCATCTAGAATGAAGCTGTTAATTCGAAATAAGAATCATCTAGAAATAGGATTTTTGCTATTTTAGAAATAGCAGATTAATCCTTGCTTGCTAAAAACCCACATCCGAATCAATATTTCCGTGGGGAAATTTATAAATGATTCAGAAGGATGGATTTGTCTTTGAATCCAGCCTGGAATTAAGTATAGCACATATAATTCAAGATAAAAAATTCAAAATAACTGTTTCAATGAAAAAGTGCCTGGAAAAAACTGTAAATATTCCATAAATATAAAAAAAGAGGGAAGAATCAAGAAGCCAAATTCTAACAGGACGAAGTTAAATATGTTCAGGTCCTTTCTTTCTGTTTAGCTACAGTTGCTTTGGCATATATTTCCCAGTCCTAATGCGTTTATATCAAGTAGTTTGCAGCAATGGAACTACAAGTTCAGGGAGAACGACTTGAGCGAGGCCAATCTGACACCCCAGGAAATTCGATAACTTACTCCAGTTCTCAGTTTTCTATTTCTATAATTTGAATTAAGAATAAGTTTCTCGATCCAGCAGCATTTGTGTCGAATAATTTACTGCAATGGACCTCCGACCGGAGATTGCACTACTTGAGTGAAGCTAGTCGATATACACATGAGATTCAGCAACTTTTCAAGTTCTCTCAAATAGAGTTCCTTCTAAAAAAATAACTCACTCATAATAGTGCAGATTTATCAGTATTCTATGTTACTAGCGAAAGAAAATATTCTTACGATAAAACGAAATATTTTTCGGGGATTTATTATACATGTTCGGAAATATTGCATGCTATCTACTGGCATGTATATTTCTAGGCTTGGGCATCGTTCTTATATTGAGGCGAAGATAATTGCAGCAGCAGAGTCAGCCGATCGGGCTGGACTCATGGGATTATGCATATCGAGGTTGAACGCCTGTACTTGTTGTTTTCCTCTTAACTGAACTGTTGAATCACATGGAGACTATTTTAACATCACTAAACTTCACGAATTTCTTAACTTCAGGATCTGTTAAACTATAAAGAGGTAGAAACAATTTTTGAGTTTAGATAAATACATGTAATGCAATCGATGAAAGGCAAGAACAGCATCGCTAATGTGCTAGAAAGCGGGACACGGATATTATACAAAAAAATTCGAAAATATACTGATGAAAATTGTATTCGGAGACAGTTGATCTAATTGAGATAGTTATGAAGAGTCCAAAAGTTTGCGTGACGGAAGACGATACCGATAACTACAAAATTGTTTCGCTCACCATGGATGCTCTTAAATAACATCGAGAACACCGGATGTTGTGTCATGAATATTTAATATAAAGTCAATATTTCACAGTTTGCGTTTTGCAATGCCATTATGCGATAAGAATGCTTGCCAAGCCCAGATTCGTGCTATGTGCATTAAAAAGTACGGAATCCGAACATTTTGCACTGAGCTATTGTGGAGAACCACCATGGATCGTCCGTAAACTCATACTATAAAATTACCCGCAGAATATTTAGGGCCCCTTAAACCAGATGAATATTCTTTATTTTAATAGATGACCAGTTGAATTGTAGTTTTACTTACAATTTGCCAATTCTGCTTGGATCTACACAACGAATATGCGTCCGCAGTCTTTGCTGTCCACTGATCGCTTGAGTTCCCCTGTAGCTACCCGCCACCCACCAATCGATATCGAAGTTACTCGATTTTATTTCTCTCATCCGGTTTGGAGACGTAACGCTTGCGCTCCTGAATGACCATTATCTGTGAATGGTATCGACTTTAGTGTGGGGTGTTAAGAGCACACGAGCAGATCTAAGTTGAACTGTGGTTGAAACTTTGGTTGAGGCTAGCTGGGTTAAGCCGGCTGCTCCAAACCAGGGTTTATTTAGGACTAGAGATAGCTACATACTAATGTAAAATTAAGTATAACAGTAGCGAATGAAAAGGTTTCCCGTAAAATAGCCCTGACGATATCGTAAGCAGCGTTTTTCAGAATTGTAGGTGGCACGAGTGACATACTCTGACAAGATGTAAGACGTAAATTAGTCCAGGTGGTATGGGATAGCAAGACAACTTTTGATTGGTAAAGCAGTGATATAATATCCCAGTGCGCAACTCGCCCATAAATATTCCAAGTGTACCAATGGGGGGAAACGCTGTGTTCTGAACTGTAAGGAAAAGTGTAATGACAGCGAATTCCTAGTAGCCTTGGTTGTAAGGTTACCGGTGGTTTTAATCTACAGTACAGTAGATGCAGTAAATTCGTGTAAATCGGTAAGGCCTAATAAATGAAATACAACATATAGGGTCTTTGGAACTGAAAAAGACATAAATTGTATATTTTGAATTTTCTTTTGCAGTTTCAAACAAAGAAAGATGATAGTTTTTATCGAATGGGGTACTGAAGGAGGCTTGGACGGTCTGGGATACAACAGTTTCATGTAATTATCCTTGAATGGGAAGCTGCGATTAACTTAACCGTTTGATTTCTTGTTGGGATTAACTTATGGCTACAGTTTATTTACACTCGAGCTTAGAAGTCTTAAGTCACCATTATACGAAAAACTGCACCTGGTAAGAAAAAACTACTCTTAAGTACTTCTCAGGCAGTAAAAGTACTCTATCAATACTTTACGAAAGGCAAACTATACTTTTGCGACTTAATTTATGGGGCAATCCATAAACCAGTGATTTAATTAGAAAAAAAAAGAATTTTTATGCAATGCGATTCCTCAGGAGTTTGGGATATGTAACGGAAGCGTATCATATCGTGCCACGACCAAACGGGGTTCTACCGTCCGATTATGACTAGCTATTGATTGGGTGGTAATTAAATATCATGATGATTAGAAAAACCACATCACATAGTAGTTTTTGGTGAGTTATGAGTTGAACTGCGAGCTGCCGACGTCAAAAATATAGTTCAAGCAAGTGGAAATTTAACCACAGTTGGAGTAGCTAACGGTTTTATTAAAAGTAATCTGACTGAATAAGAAGAGTTACCAACTGCTTCTGTTTCATTGATGGGACAGTATTTGGAATTATTATGCAGTGATTTTCGTATATGATGCCGTCGGTAGCATATAATGGGTATATAAAGAAGCATTCAAAAGTTCAAACCCGTTACAGGTCCTGATATAATGATTGTCCATGCATATGGAAGCTCAGAGGGCAGACGGCATGTTTGGAATTTATATTACCGCAGCGCCCTACAACATACATTACCTGAGGTGTTAGATTGTGAGGGAGTAAGATATTTTATTAAGAGAGACTGGGGCTGTATCAGATGGTTTTTAGAAGTCCCAAAACATGGCAGTCATATGTAGCAGTTTCAGACGGCGTACAACTGAGGATTGAGAGGGGAAAGGTGTATATCAAGTAGATCTTTAAAGAGATGAAGAATCGATTTACGACAATCGATATCACGAGAAAGATGAAAGTTTTATCGGAACCTGTCGTATCTTCATACGCAGCTGCCATGCTACTCAATAATTTGCGAAACTGTGTCTACTCCCGAAAAACATCAAAATAATTGACTTGCACTCCAGCATCTCTCGAGGAGTATTTTGCATTGGCTGGCGGGAAAGAAATTTCAAATTAGTACAGGCATTGAAGCAAATAAATCTAGTCCCAAAATTAATATTTTGCCGAGAATCTCCACTATTTTCCGAAATTTAGCTCTTTCAAGTTAGCTCATAGCCCTTCAAGTCTTTATTGGTGCTTATTATTTTTCTCAGTGGCTTCATATTCTAACTTCTGCCTTTAAATTGAAGTCTCTTTTTTCCTAACGCAATGCGGGCAAGATCCGCATCTTCCAAATAAATCTCAAACCGCTCCATTTCATCGTCTGGGGCTATTAATCTCTGGAGTATGCGATAAAGAACATTGAACGATTCCACAGCACTGGCGTTTACACTTCCTGGATCTTTACTCCAGGCCATTCTCCTTGTTGCCGCACTTTGCAGCTCCCTTCCCACTCGTTCCTCTCTGACATCGATTTATTTTGCCGCCCTTCTCTCTGCACCTCTTCTGGCTTCTGAATCTTCCCTGGCATCACCGCAAATCATTAAAAAATCATCAATGTCACCTCATTCTATCAAATTGAGACCTGAATTGGTCCCACTTGTTCGATCTATCGAATGCTACCTGTAAACTGTTGTACATATCTTCAATAAACTTTGCCGTTAGATTTTGTTTCATAATCTGACTTTCATTTGCACGCGCAGCGATTTCCTCGAATCTCCTGCTGATATTTCCGTGCCTGAGAATGTGAACTTTAGCAGCACACTACTCTCGAATCAAGATAAGGTCTTTTCTGGTAAGAACTGTGAGTGCCGTCCCTTCTACTCTTTTCTAAGAGTAGTTTCAGACAGTTTTCATCATTTCAACACCAGAGACTTCAGGGAAGTATTGGGAGCCAGTGCAGTGCTGGAAGGATAAATATGAGTGCTTGGTAAGCTGGTAGCCGTGGTGGGGAAAGTAGGCTCGGGCGTCGGCGAAGTGGTTGGAGCGGTGGAGAGGGCCGATGCGGTGGACCGCGCGGTGGGGAAAGTGGTTGAGGAAAAGGACAGGATGGGTATTGTCGTTGGTAGAGTGATTGAAACGTTGGAGGGCATGGGTATTGTCCATGTGAGAGTGGTTACACAGATGCGGGGAATAGTTGATGTCGTTAGGATGGCATTTAACTGGGGGGATGGGAGGGATAAGCGATTCTATCGGGCGGACGATAAAAATAGGAGGGTATGGGTGATGAAATTCCTCTGGCAGTTGCGGTGGGGGAATTGAGTAATGTCGTTTGGCAGGCTGTTGCGATGCGGGGTCAAGTGATGTCGTTCGGCAGAAGGTTGTTGTTGCAGGGATGGGTGATGCTGTTGCTCCGACGGTGGCGACGGGGACCTAGGAGGGAGTGAATTTTGTCATAAGGCGTGTACTACCACTTGAGGGGATGGTTGATGTCATTTGGCAGGCGGTTGAGGTAGCAGGGATGGGGGTTATCACAAGGCAGGTGGTTACATCATGGTTGATATCGGTGATTTCGCTTGGCAGTCGGTTGCGGTGCGGGGAATTGGGAGGATGGGTGTTATCATTGGACGAACGGTTGCGGTGAATTGGATGGGGGTTGCTGTAGGGGAGATTTTTGTGGTAGTGGGGATGGGGGGATGGGTTTTGTCAGCAGGCTGATGGTTAAACTGTTGTGGGGGATAAGTGATTTCGTTGAGCAGGCAGTTGCGTAGGGCAATGAGTTTCTGTGCTCATGCGGCTTTCTAGCCCAAGAAAAGGGCTTTGGGTGCTACTTTACCGCGAAATTGTGCCTAACGGGATCGCACTGACGTGTAGAATGTCAGGTTATTTCATCACAACTCGCAAGCCAAATTTAAGTATTGAATTGCAATCTTTCATTATTTTGGCCTGTTTAGTCATATTTAATTCTAAAACTTGGGCGCGTAAACTCACCACTCAATAGAGATAAGGCTTTTTGTGTTAAAATATTTCAAAACTCCCTTTATTTACATAAAATAATGTTCTAAACTGTTTGTTTCTCATAGAATTTTACTCTGTTAATTTCATAACTGGCCAAAAATCTCCTTCTAGGTTTTTTCGGCTTAATTAGCGGGAATTTTTTGTAATTCCTACAACAGGCGCTGTTTAACACGCAGTATATAATCGCGGGTTACCAGTAACTGAAAATGAATACAACATAATATACGGAGGGCACATCTGCTACCATTTACTCTCGATTGGAAAGAGAAATGCCGAACAAAGTAGACGAAAGGGCAAGATATTGATTTCATACACGAAAATGAAGCAGTAATGGCAGTCCGGAAACCTTTTGCTAGATTTGGAAGTGATCAGTAAAGACTGCGGGGCAGGAAAAAGAGCAAAAGACAATTTAAAAATTCATAACCTCTAAGAGCCCAGGATACGCTCAAGAAGAATAGAGACACGTTACATAAAAAAGCGAAGCGAATCAATTTACGGGTCGAATGTCAAATGGCAGAGTTAGGTACTGTAAAGGAGACACTGAGCCACTTCAAGGATGAATGATCTATGAAGGAGATTAAAGCCACTCGGAATGGAGAAATAAAAGAAAATTTAAGGAAATTAGTGGACCACTTTGCATCCTCTAGCAGTGAAAAATATTAATAGCAAAAAGGAAACCAGAAAGCGAAAAAGCAAAAAAATCGCAATACGGGTGGCATTGGGAATATAGATGAAGATAAAGAGCAGAAAATATCGGTTAATTTCCTATGAAAATGCGTATGCACATGACTTTGAGATAGCTACCAATATATAAATTTAGATCTTTGTAACATGAAGAGCAAAAATAATGAATAACTTGCGGTTTCCCAGGTCTTCATTCTTTTTTCCCTTTTATCGTTTAGGAGAGGCTTGAGATTTATTAGCTCGTCTTCTATTTGTTTATAGATTGCAATCGTTAACCGCAAAAAGCAAAACAGACGAATTAATTCTAAATTATTCCCAGTTTTGGGATGTAGTTATCTCTATATTCTATCGAACATGCACCCAAGCCTTACGTGTACCCAGCCCAGAACTCATATGGCCAAAAATGCCTTACTTTGAATAAATACATCATTCAGATGGCAAATTTTCAGATGAACGCAATTTTTACCTATGTTTTTCGATATTATCGAAATTATACGTCGCTGAAGCTGTTAGGTTGGTTTGAGAGCCACGCTTACGTGAACAAAAAAGTTTATAAATGATTAGATAGACACTAAACTAGATAAATAAAGAGTTCGATAGTTACAAGACACTGCAAGAAACTTTTTTCACTTCAAAAAAGCAATCCTTCAGGTCCAAAAAAATAAAGGAGTTATTTGCGAGGACTATACATCGTGACGCATAAAGTTCAAGTCTATAATGGTACTGAAATTTAGCACAGCTGTTTTAAAAGCCTGAATTGAACAAACGAAGAAGAAATCCAGTAGAAGAATAGATTCTATATCTTTGGAGTTTTAGTAGTTTTCGTTACCAATTTTGTGACGAGTTAAATTACAATGACTATCTAGATTTACAGAATTATCAATCTATGCTGAAGAGGCTCTGCAGTGGCTATCACTGACTCTTATTAAACAACTTCTGCCTACCTAATCCGCCTCTATGAACGCGTTCACCGCTAGCTCGCGAATGCCAATTCACTTTCCGCTTAATTCTTTGTTCATCAGCGTTGTAAATCCATTGGGATTTGTAACATTTGAACACTTATTGTGCCAAAAAAAACTTTATCTTCAGTATACATTTATCAGATTCGGATTACTTTGTATCGATAATTCACTAACTTCTTCCCTTTCACTCTATCGCCATGGTATCCATCAATCCCAGCTATGTCTGGGAAACACATGCCCCTTCAGGGCCAAGGATTCTTGCCGATGACCACACTGAATACGAAGATCACCTTCATAAGAAAAAATAAAAATTCCATCCAGTTCTGTTGCAAGTTATTTAAGAAAAAGGAGGTGGAGGAAGATGCCGAGATTTTTGAGGTCGAGAAAGAAGATGAGGTTAGCGAATCTTCTGAGTAATTGGAGTCCAGAGATTGGTTTACGCCGTAGTTGCGGCGGATTTTATGGTGCAAAAAAAATGATCGCTTGGTGTTAAGGGAAGGATGAGGGAGGACTCAGGCGCCACAGGACTGAATAGAGAGAGACAAGGAGTTGGATTTATTTGATGAAGTGGTGCCAAGGATGGAGCCCGATACGGATGTTTTCAGTGAGCTGGATATCCGAAGATATGCAGCTGTTGAATACGGAAAATCAAGATTTTAAGAGTAGTATTTTGCACTGGATGAATGTTTTAAGTGCTGATTTCAAGGTTGAATATCTTGTGAATTGTATATCCTTTTAGCTTTAATTAAGTATCTTTTGTAAAGTCTCTCTCTTCCATACTAATTTATTTCAAGTAGTATGTGTTGATTTAAGAATTTCTGTAGGGTCAGGATAGTTAATTTGTCTGTACAAACAGAATAACTTGATTGCTCACGGAGAATGGAGAATTCGATGAGAGTGATTGAATTGAAAAAGGCGAATTGCATGAAACAAACAACGCTCTCATAGCGGCCCATATAATTCTGCCTCCCGTTCCTTTCAATTTGGTCATACATACTGCCTCCTATTGAAGACGATTGTGCCGCTCATTTGTCGCTTGAAACAGTTCCAGTTTTGAGTAATGGGGAGTTCATCTTCATTCCATCTAATTTTTCACTATCAATGCCCTTAGAAGGATGCATATTGCCAGTAATCGGACAATTTATGAATACAAAAAATGATCTGTGTCGTACTCTCAGACCTATAAAGTACACTACTTTGCTGATGTTAAGCATTTTTATCCACCGTAATATGGTGGGTGTATGGATTTTGTGTCCTGTATTAAAATAACCATATGTCACACAGAATGGTCTCTAATGAAAGGAACTAAATGACTAATTCAATGCAAGGGACTGTTATCCTGGTATAAGAGCAGGTAACCAGTCAAGAGATCAAATGAATGCAGGTTATTAATACTTTAGGCGCCAAATTAATGAGCACCTATAACGTATTGAGTTGTATTAGTGTCAAGGGCAGGGGTTTTACAACATTCTGCAGTGAGAATCGTGTATTTCGATGGCGGTAAATTATCAGTGGTGAATGAAAAGATGTACTAACTACATGAACTGTTGTTAATGACTTATGCCTTGTTAAATAATGTAGTGGCGTGATTCATTCGATGGTACCCTAGTAATCTCGTATGTCCATAAGATGTAAAATCGTAAAAGAAGGAATAAATCACCAGTAAACTCACAGGAGAAGAGCATAATTGGGAGCAACAGAAGCGCAATGCCTTTTTCCTGAGAAATCTTGCCTTTCCCAAGGTCCACTCCAAGCTAGCAGAGGGCCACCCTACATAATTTTGAGACACTGAAACATTTAAAGTGTAAATTTCAATGTTTCATGCTCTAAAACCATTCAATAGACTGTGAGAAAAACTTACACAGAAAATAACGGAACAGGTAGAACTCTACGTGGTCCTCCATTGCATTTGCGATTGCATATAGGACCCTCTCCAGTATTTTTAATCTCGATGGTAGGGCACGTGTGGAATCTAAGACTTAAGACATGTCCAATCGCCGGACTGCTGCATTCTCAAAAGTGACGAGACTACTCCAGAACACTATGAAACCGGAAATAAATATGCAATTGTCACCTATTCGTCTCCTTTATCCAATTAACCAGCGCAACTGTCGTTACACTGTCCTAAAATGACGATTGAAAAATGAAATGAAAAGAGCCGCGAGAAAACGCGGTCTCATATTGGGTACTGTGGTTTTCCATTCAACAGGCTCTCACAAGGCACCAAAAATCTCCGACGCAAAAAGGGACAGATAGTTTCTACATCGTGACTAATTTGATTCTGCTTAGCATATATCATCAACTGTTGATGATTTGTTTCAAATATTGTAGATTCTAGCGACATTCTAATTTAAAATTTTTTGTTCCTTCCTTAAACTATTGTTTAATCCTCGAGTCTTTTGAACTGCAGATAAGAACTAAATGTCTTCAATAAAAGTTATGCTTTGTTTCACATCGTGTGCTTTAGCGGTGGCGAGCTACTTGGGTGACGGATGGACGTATTAAATCGGCGCGCTTCAAATAATTATTGGTGTTTGAACAGAAACTCCACACCGTAAATGATTGCTTGTAGTCTATTGATTTCCCGCAGTCAAAGATAAATGCCTTGCCGGAGCCTAAATATTCAATCTTGATCTGAAAAGTCCGGCTGAAAGGAGGATTGCTGCACTAGATGGTATTTAAACTGCAACTTGACAACCTAAAACTTCGAAAATTCGGGATCTACGAAAGAATCACAATTCGAAATGATTCATTGCTGTGTATATCTAAGCAGTTATCAGTGAAGACCAAAATTTTTGTGTATATATCTGAAATGGATGCGCGTTATACTCACGACTAGACCAAATTAGAAAAATGGCCGAGTTACTTGCATGTAGTTTTTTTACATAAATTGGCTGCAGTTAACGCAGGCGATGCATAAAATAACGAGTGTCTTATGTTTTTTACGTACGGTATAAAATATTTAACTTTAGTGCAATACTTATTCAACATCTACTTTCCATCACTTCTTATCAAGATATGATACTATACAAGGTTTCGGTATCCGTGTGACACTATTTGATATTTTTGGAGTTAAATTCGGTTTTATCCGGGTAAATTTACTCTAGCTATACTTTTCCATGTAAGATTCATAACATATCATTGTTATTGACCAATTCTTAAACGGGGATCATTCCATTCCTCAAATACCATGGTGGAACAGCCTAAATAGATACATCATAGTCCATTTTCAAGATTTCCTACACACAACTCAGGGCTACGAGAAATAGAAACCGAAATATGGAGCAATCCACTGCTGGTGATGCTATTGCAGAGAGGCTCAACCAGTTGGGATTAATTCATCCTTGAAATTCACTGAACATTTTAAGTAATGCTAGGACACTGCACTTTCTTACTTTATCATAAAGACTACTCAGTGCAGTCTTTTTTATTCTTTTTCATCCCCTTTGATGCAAGCAATATCGTTTATTCCATCTTCTTGAGTAAACTAAGTAAAGACTTCAGTGACTTACGATGGGAATCAGCTTCTTCAAAAAGGATTTTTGTATTGTTCAGCTTCCTTTATCTGGGGATCTGTCGCTTCGTTCTGGATTTTAACGCAGAAGAAAGAGCCCCCACTCCCAAAATTTTTACTTCTCCTCGCCCTTGTTTCTGTCTTTTGCTCGGTTCACTATATTCCTTATTTTGGTTGATCCCTTCGCCAAATCACTCTTCCCTTTCGGCATCGCACTCCTTAGCTCTCGTCACGAAAGTAATTCACACTGAAGAGGTTTTAAAATCAATGCGCGGACACAATATAGAATTTTCCCTCGCAATAATACCCATGTGATTCTGGGTCGAAATTACCGCTCGCCTCAAAATGGCACGAGCATGAACCGTGAGGACGCTTGAATTCCGCAAATATAATTCTTAGGATGCCTAGATCCATTTCTTGTAGACATGCGTTTTCATCTAGCTCTTCTATATAACTAAGCGCAACACCTCCATTCAATTATTGAAAAAGGTCCATGGTAAAGGAATTGTTACTGAAAAGTGGCGCAATGTGCTGCAGCTATAGATCAACAAACGTGGTGGTGTTAAGTTCCTTCCTGTATAAGTATGAATCGGTCTGGCGTGCGGAAAATTATTTAGTAGTTGTGTACTACAAGAGAAACTATCTGTACAACTGCGTGGCTTTTGTCGACGGAACCGTTGTAGTTATCGTGGAACTGGGTGGCAACATTATCCTGCAGCGCTTTGTCAACAATGGCCAACAGCGCATGTAAGCCATCAAATGCCAAGCGCTGACCACGCCGGATAATCTATGCATCCATTTTCACGGCCCTGGTGCTTCATGGTCGTTGGAAAGCTATGAGTGCTGGTGGACTTTGAGAAGAAGATGCCGGCGGGGGTTGTGTCTCGATCGGCCGTACTGCTCACTGACATGCACATCTGCGTTTTGCCGAATATTATCGCGCAAAAATTCAAGTGAGAGCCGTCAACTCTGGAGGACTACATCAGTGCGCGAACCGAAAACCGGAAGGAGTGAGCTAATGTGCGATAGTATCGGAGATGTCGCGTGCCGCAGATGTGGGAGGGGGTGTTTTCCAGGGTCTGGACTTCGTCGGTGGGGCAGTACAAGCGAGCAGCCGTTCACCCCTGCACCGGTACTATAGTTCACACAAGTTTCACAAGTGAAGGGACAATGTCTCAAGATACTGACTGCTCCTCTTTTCTGGGTCTGTCCTCTCTTGATTTAGCTCCCAGAGAGGTCAATCATAGGCTGCAGGCGAGCCATATACGCCTTCTTTGGTGCCTCGCGTTCTTCCGCCAGCTGCTTGCGGTCCACTTCGGTATTGCCCTTGAGTTCGTTATGACGACAGTCCGCAAAGTCAAAATTCTTCTCCTGGAGCTTGACCGCGGCCAACTTTGCGTCGTTCATGGTGGCGCCGAGTTAAGCAAGCCCATCATCAACGCGCAGCGTCGCGGGGGTCTTATTGCGACGCATTCGGCCACCTAGCTCGGACTGGCTGTCTCTTTGGTCATCCTCCTTCGCCTCATCCTCGGTGTCGAAGGAGCCCGTCCCGCAGATCGCCTCCGCGTTCACGCGGAGGGCCGCCTCGTGCTTTCGTTTCTCTACAAACGGTTCCCCCACCGCACGTGGGGTCCATCTGAAGGAGGCGTATAAGGAAGGTCGTCCTCTTCGATCAGGCTCAGAAATACTCAGCGTACCCTGCCGCACCCAATCAGTTCTGTCTCTGTCACAGCAAGCGACGGGTCCTAGCTGTTGCTGTCCGACTGGTGTTACTCAAGATCGCTCACTTCGAGAATTCGTCGCTTTCGTCGTCGCAGTCTGTAGGCAAATCGCTTGCACCGGGAGTTTTTCAACCCGTTGATTTCTCGGCTTGCCGAAATTTCAATGGGGGGAATTTTCTCCCGTCCCATTTGCTGGAGTAGGCATTGGTCAAGCCCTTGCCGGGTTATGTCTGTTTAGGAGCAATTAAATACTATATTACTGAAATACTGTACAGTACAGTACAGTGCACTGCTTTTGCTGATGCCATAAAGCTACTCCTGCTGCAATTCTTTAAAAATCAGAAATCATTGCGGAAAAAAAATTTAGCGTATACCCTGAAATGACTTGAAATGGGGGGGGATTTTTGGGGTGCTTTACTGATTAGGGATGCAGGACGGCTATTATCCGAAGGCTAAGGGGGACAAGTCTGTGTAATGGAAAGTGTGGTGTCGCGTTGAGAAGATCCATTACGAGCAACATAAAAAGTTCCCGGGACAGTACTGTACAGTAAAAGGCAGTGCTCGGTAATACAGTACCGGCCCTATTATACTGTACAGTACTGTAATGTATACAGTACAGTACAGTACTAAACGGGTGAGAATCTCTCTCTGAGAAGGGCTTATTTTGTCGTTATGGTCTAAAACCATAAAATGCCATGATTTCCTGTACTGTACTGTACTGTACAGCGTGATCATTTTCTCTAATGTGAGATGGCATCTCCTTCGCTGCATCCTCACGATTTCCGAACAACTCGGCCGCTTGCATCCCTGTAGTTCCAACTCTAAAAAGCCTTTCGTGCGACAGATGCACCCACATTCTCAGCACCTCGGAAGCCCTTAGACTAGGAGGCCATTCCCAACATGGCATTTGTAGGGGCCATCTTACATTCGGTATCAACTCCGGTTTATTCCCTCGTTCAACCTCTTCGTTTGAGTCGACACCGCCATTGCAAGCGGATACGTCGCCCCCCTGTTCGATTTTTCGCGACGATCCCTTCTGAAGACGGTTCTCCAGATCTACCGTCTAACGGAATTCCTCCCCAAGCGTCTCTCCAGAATCCCTCCTCGGCATCATCGAGAAAATTCTCTGATTCTTCCTCACCGGAGGGTGGTGGAAATGGTTCTGCACGTATCGAACATAGAGCGGGCAGCGATGTCTCCACTGATGTGGATCAGATCGATAAAGATGTTGATGACCAGGAAATGCAGACTTGTGTTGGTGATATATTGTGGTCACCCTCCTTAGAGGAGTATCGGGAACAGCGGGCCGCGGGTCTAATACCCCCTGCATTCGATGATGAAAAGGGAACGTGGAGCGATGTGTGGATGTTGGCTGTTAATGAGCGCAAGGGAAAGGAGCTGCATAACCAGTATTCTCGTGTCGGAATTTTCATCGACCGAAACTTTCAAGATTTCAAACCCTCGGAGGGCTGTTCTGACGCGTTCCAAAATGCTTCGTTGGAGGATCTGAGTCTTATGAAAGCGCGTGCAGTATATGAAGCCACTGGATTACCTGCCATTGCCGAAACAAGCGACTTTTCTATCGATCCGCCAGAGTCTGGGAGCCGGGTCAATAAGACTCTAAAGCAAGGGTACTTCACCCGTCAGATGGAGGAGATAGACGCGATGATTGAACGGGTGCGCCCGGTCTCGGATGAGAATCGTATGACTCATTTTCAAAGCTGTGTAGCATTCTACGATGGAGTGATTGAGATAACAAAGCGGCGCGCAGCTCACGTGGCAATTTTTTTCAGTGGGGTGCAATATGCGTCTGTAGCGACGACAGCAGCGTTGGATGAACTGTATAAAGAGCATACGCGTCGATTCAAATTAGAATTGGATGGGTCTGTGGGGAGGGAGGGTAGGCGCGAGAGAGATGAAGAAGGAGAACAAAGTAAGGTTTTAGTTGGCGCGACCATGCTGAAAGAGAGAATTCTGAGGGACGGAAAGATGCTAAATGAAGGTATTATCAAGGTATCATCGTTTTTGAATCATATGGTGGACACAGAATTGATGGAGGTGTGTGGGGAGGAGTTGGCTGAGAGATTACGACATACGATGCCGAACAAATTGTTAACTGTAGAGTCGACGGGATTAATCGCTGGGTTGCCAACGGCGAGAATGTTGGGCGTGCCGCTTGTTTTTGCAAGGAAGAGTCGGCCGATTACAATTAGCGATTCGTACCAAACGACGTATCGATCTGCGACGAAGGGCATCACGAGTGAATTGATAGTGTCGTGTGAGTATTTGGACGCCGGAGATCGCGTGTTGATTATTGATGATTTCTTGGCGGGAGGATCTACAGCGGAGGCGTTGTTTAAGCTAGCTCGAATGGCACACGCTAAGGTGGTAGGGGTCGGGGTGTTGATTGAGAAAATGTCTGATGGTGGACGTGCATTTTTGTCTGGGTATGATGTACCCGTGGAGTCGTTAGCCAAGATTTTGCCAGGTGGGGAGAAGGGTGGGATTCAGTTTGTGGAGGAAGAAGCATGGGTAAATCCGATGGTGAAGAAGAGCAAAGAAAAGGAGCCGAAAGAGGAAGCGTTGAGAGCTAACGCTGAGTTCTTTGCGCCAACCAGAGTCGCGACTGAAGGTGGTGTGGCAAGGGAAGCTAACGGGGAAGTCGCGGTTGATAGTGAGGAAGAGGAGGGCGAGGTTGACGTGTTTCAGTGGGAGGAGGTTGGGGATGATGACGATGACGACGATGACTTCAGTCGGGAAGAAGAGTTGCTCGATGAAATTGAAGAGGGGCTGATCAGAGAAGTTGGGAAACCGTAGAAATAAGTGCAATGGCGGCAAGTGCACTGCACCTTTTTGTACCATGCCGACGTCACCAAGTCAGGAGAATAAATCAGTGTTCACCACAAGAAACAGACAATACCAATTACAGTACGATTTACAGTTTTGTACCGAGTACTATTCAACACCAGTGCTTTTCTGTACGTATTTACACCGGCTTACAGTTGTAAAGCTGGGTGCTACAGCCCAGTACAGTATGTGCAGTACAGTACTACACTGTATTGCACTTGCCAGCAAAGTACAGAATGCGTACTGTCCTACAGCTCTGTGGTACAGGACAACACTGTACAGAATTAGTCTGCCGTGAGAACTTTTGTGACACGTATTGACTAAAAATATATTACTTTCGAGTTAATTTTCGCCAACATTGTACGAAACATAATTGGACTAATTGTACACTTACTGTTATTTTTATTCCCACATTTTGTGATACGACACAAAGTTTAAAGAATTAGCACAAATCAATGATACCATGTCATGACGGCCCCAGGTTGACCAACTTCGCATAAATCTCTCTCGCTGCCGGGAAGATATTGCTTTAAAAAAAATTATTCCAAAGAATTTTTTTTGTTTGTTTTCGGGAAGCTTTTCAAACTACCTGCCACTGCTGCGATTCAGAGTGGGGCAAACACTACCTGTCAACACCCCACTTCCACGCAACTTTAGTACAAAATTTTCGTTCCATCCTTCCGTTGACGCGACCCTGCTGCCGATATCTTGTTTAACGCACATCTTTGCCATCCAAGACGCTCAACCTCCTCACGTGTCAACGTGCCTTTGTCCTTGTCCCATCTCCCCTCCCCCGCCAGAGCCCACTTCCCCGTATTTCTCTCCCCACTACCACTACCAACAGGAGTTCCTGAAAAACAAGTCCATCTTTGTCTCCGTCGCAATTCCTTGAGCAACTTCTGCTCCACAAAACAAGAAACACAAACAAGCTCCCATTGTGTTTTACCATGGACCCGAGTCGTCCTATTCCACAAACACCCGCTCAACGCACGCTACCATTGAAGCCACGTCTTACACCCTCGTGCACCGTCTTCCCAGACTACGCTCCCCCCCCTCCCTCGTTTCCCTCACATTCACCAGCTCCCTCTAAACCCATCACCATCGCAGCCTCACGTCATGACTACTTCGATTGGCTTTTGCAGTCAAGTGATCATGACATCTCCACCCCGGCCCCTTCTTCTCCGACTTCTCACATTCATCCATCTCATGACAGAAATATAGGTGCCTGGTATTCATTTGCCCATGGCCTGCAGTCACCATTAGGCAACAGCGTTTTTTCTGACCAACTGAATATCACCAAACGCATGATGGAGGAACACCGTAGTAAGAGATACCCAAGCAATCGGATATGGTTACAATCCGTGGAGTTGGAGCCCGAAGTTGAGAGCGAGCAACTGGAGGACGGGGAAAATTCAGATTTTGGCCTCGACCCATCCTCAAATTGTCAGCGTTCTGACGGAAGTTTTTTCAGACTTCCGAACGATCAGAACAGGTATCCTAATGGTCGCATCGCTTGCGGTTTAACTTCGTTGGACCCAGCAAACACTGATGAACGCGCATTCATTGACAATTTTGGCGAGGTCACCGCTGAGATGGTCGCCAATGGTGTAGATATTCAAGGCATTCCTTGGCACACTTTCCACTACTCTAGAGAGGATTACCGTGCGAAGAGATTGCGTGATAATGCTCGTAGGGATCCACCGGATTTCTTCCAGGGATCCCGCGAGCCGACTAAGGAACCCCGGAGGAGTGGAAAGTTTTATAACTTCTTTCGAAATACAAGGAGGGTCAAATGTACCATTGTGCATTTCCAGTTGAGAAATTTAGCCTGGGCCACAAGTAAGCATGATGTGTTTGTTATGCATGACGGAACCTTGGTTCACTGGGATGCTGCGAGGAAGAAGAAGACGCGCGTTCTTGATTTGTGCGGGGGCCCAACTGCTGTTAACGGATTGGGAATGGTACAGATTTCAACTATGATTGCCAAGGACGACTTGTTGATTGCTGGGAGGATTTTATGGCGAAATGATAGCTAAGAATATGAGGACGGGCGTGATTGTCCACGACAAACGTATAACATACGATGAAAATGCCATTACGAACGCGATTGATATTTTCGATCAAACCGTGATGACTAGTAATAATGATTGCTACGTGAGATGCTTTGATATGGGGACTTTTCAAAAGAAATCATCTTTTGGATTTGAAAAACCGGTAAATCACGCGACGAGGGCAACCAGGAGGGAAGATGGTTGCGGTGGCGGAGGATGATCGGCCAATTCTTGTTATCGATGGAGAGAGTGGTGACAGAATCGCTCAGTTACATGGACATGACCATTATTCGTTTGCAACTGGTTGGCACCCTGACGGACGTATATTTGCTACAGGTTCCCAGGACCAAACATGTCGTGTCTGGGATGTCCGGAACATGTCGCAAGCTTTCCGCGTGTTAGGAGCACACACAGGTGCAGTAAGGTCGTTACGTTTCTCATCATGTGGGCGATTCTTGGCGATGGCGGAGCCGCGCGACTTTGTACATATCTTTGATGTGAATCATGGAGAGTTCGATACTTGTCAGGAGATTGACTTTTTCGGAGAAATCGCTGGTATATCACTGAGCCCTAGTGCGGAGGCCTTGTATATTGCCGTCAGTGACAGCACATACTCTAGCCTATTGGAATACGAGAGGAAGCCGAGTTCATCTGTGTACGAGTATGTGCTTTAAACGATCTATCCGAGTCGGAAGGACTACAAGGTAGCATTCATGTCTAGTAAAGCCATCGTGCGTCGAATAGGCACAACACGACACTTGGAAACCAAAGTTCCGCCCATTTGTGGTACGTGCGTTCTGGAATGCCTGTTTTCGATATTTTAGAAATGGGCAGGACGTTATTTTCACGGCGACTGGTATCCAAAACCTCGGGCACTCGGAAGTAGTTGATCTAAACAAGATGTGGCTGGTAATAATTTTGCGGATGCATCACCAGCCTCAACTTTGCCCCACCTCGTTGTGGACGCGAATCTATCTGTTTTGGTTTGGATGATGGTGTGACTTAGGCAATACGGGACACAACAATTTGCGACATTGCATTACAGCTAAGGTATTATTGAATCGTATTTGGCGTATTGAATCGTATTTGGCGTATTGAAGCGCGTTACGTATCTGATCGCAAATTTGATGATCGTCAGGAGTAAGCGCGTAGTGTGATAACATACAGAGAGGTTTGGGAATGGATCATCGTGGGGATCAAGGACAAGGAATTATGAAGCTTATGTCCTGCGAGGTTCGCAGTCGGTCGTATCGTTCAAAAAGTGTAATAGTCGCGGGCTATGCGAAGGATAACAGCCTCGGGCATGGGAGTTTTGCTTGAGGATAGTGCACCCATGTAGTTGAACACCATGGGCCGAAACATAAAGCCCAGGTTGCGAAACCTTCCGTTGGCAGAATTCAGTGCTCGGCAGACAAGTTCCTGCGCCACGTTGCGAGTTTTATCCGAATGAACAATGCCAGCTGCGCCCCGCTACGATCTGAAAGGCGTTCGTGCGAATGGCAACTTTGAAGGCGGCATGCTTCTGATGTTGCATGCTGTGGGACGGGTTTCTGGGTTGAAGGGGTCATCACGTGGGTGTGGGAGTGTCCGTGTGCCTTCGCGCACTACCAAGAATGAGGCGGGATCCCTGAAGTCGCTGGCTACCGGTTCATACGAGATGTACGCTCTAACCTACCCAAGCCGATTACGCAGGAATGAACGAAAACGTTTTGATAACGGACGCACGGAACAAATGTAGTCCTACAGTACTGTAGAAGAAAAAACTTTTGATTTTACTCATTAATTTTCTTCAGTCTTCATTTATCTTGAGTGTACACCGGCTGACCGACTATTCAGTTAAGAGCTAACTGGATGGACCACATCGGTCACGTGCAATACGGCCCGCGATATGATGGCCATAGCCACCGACGACCACAAAGTGCAACTGATACGTTAGTAGATGCGTGTGCGAATCGTAGCGTCCGAGGTGTGGCATTTCCTGGCTACAGGTGGTACAAACTCTTCGATGAATAATGCGGTATCCGGAGAAGAGGCACCGAGAGAGTCGAAAACCAGAGGCTGGAATCGGAAACCTGGGTCACGGGAGGGCATCCCACCACTGCGACGAAGGTGTCATCAGAGCACTGGAGCATCATGCTGTGCAGGCACCTCGGTCTCCCAGTCTACACAGACTCGGTGCCAGTGAAGTGCCACCACTGCCGGCAGGACATGGATGTCCACGGTGACCATGCCGCCGACCGCTGCGTCTCAGAATTTGGACGCATTCACCGCCACAACTCCGTTCGCAATGTATTCGCGTGGCACGTGTTCCGCGCCGCCGGCCTTGATTACGAGTTCGAAGTTGAGAATCTCCTCCCCGGGACGGACTACAGGCCCGCTGACATTCTCCTCGTGCATCCCCCCGTGACACTGAGCTGGCTTACCAGACCGACCCATCGCATGCGACGTCGCCGTTACGTCACCGTTCAACCAGACCTTCATCATCAAAGCGACGCAAGGCGGTGGTGGGGCTGCCGCCCTCACGCACCAACGCAAGGTCCAGGACCTACAGCACAAGCTGTCAAGGCGCCTGGTCCCCCCCTCTCTGCCCTCCCGCGACCCAGGTTTCCGATTCCAGCCTCTGGTTTTCGACTCCCTCGGTGCCCCTTCTCCGGATACCGCATTATTCATCGAAGAGTTTGTACCACGTGTAGCCAGGAAATGCCTTCAGTACTTATACAGGGCCACTAAAATTGACTAGCTTTGGAGGGGGAGGCAAACATCTGCATGTTGCGGGCTACGACCAATTGCTGAAGCTGCAAACGAGGACCAAATGGCATAGCTGAGCTTTCGATGAAGCCGAAAGGACACCTTCGCCTTAGAACTTCCGATACGGGCCGCGATGGCAGCCGCATATTCGTCGACCACCTTGGATGTGGTCTCCGACGGGCATCCCATGGAATCAAAGGCTAGCGGGACAAACTGCCAGCCGAGTTGCGGGCGTCCAGGTGAAGCATGGCCAGGAATGGCGGCGATTTTGGTCGCAAAGTCCCTCAGTTTCCGTCGTTCCGCCGCATTGGCGGCGGCGCGCGCTTCCCGAGCTCCCTTGGATAGGAAGCACTGTTGGAAAGGCTCGGCAAAGACCTGTTCAAAGCCGCTGGAGCTGGCGTCCACTGCGAAGTCCCGTATTCATTTCCCGGATTGGACACCCGACCTGCCGACATACTCGTTCACCCGACTACTTCTCCGGAAAACCATGCGCCCCCTCTCCCAGTTGCATATGACATCACAGTCTCCTCACCCTTCCGAAGAAACTGTACTTAAACTGTACTCATTGAGTATCTATCTTTCTTCCGACAGTAGACGAGGTCGACAACGTTTAAGGTACAGTACAGTAGTTTTGGCTTTACAGTCGTGCATTATCAGCCACAACTGGCCGCCCAAGATCGGCCGAAAATGAAAAAGTTGACAGATGCAATGGTAATGTACGTTGTCGCTGATCGAGAAAAGGATATTTATTCATTACTGAATGCATTAAACTTCTTCCGCTTACTCGTTACCTCCCCAGCTACGGTGGACGCAGACTGATCGACCATTCAGTTAAAGAGCTAACCGGGTGGACCACGTCGGCCACGTGCAGTGCGGCGCCGCGATACGGTATGATGGACGTAGCCACCGACGACCACAAGGCGCAAGTGATGCGCTGGTAGATGCGCGTGCAGATAGTAGCTTCCGAAGTGTTGTATTTGCTAGAAATGCGGGGTACGAACTCTTCAATAGATTAGCGCACTTTCGGGAGGAGCACCGAGGGAGTCAAAAACCAAGAGCTGGAATCGGAAATGCGGGTCGCGGTAGGGGTGAGAGGGGGGCACCAGGCGCCTTCACAGTTTGTGTTGGAGGTCTTTGACCTTGCGGTGGTGCGTGAGGGCGGCAGCCCCTCCGGCGACTTGCGTCGCTTTCATGAGGGAGGGTTGCTTGAACGGGGACATCACAGCGACGTCACATGCGATGGGCCGGTCCGGGAGGCTGGTTTCAGGGTCACAGATTGGTGCACTAGGAGGATGTCGGCTGGCCTGTAGTCGGTACCGGGGACGAGATTGTCAACTTCAAACTCATAGTCCAGGCCGGCGAAGTGGGAAACGTGTTACGCGAACACGCTGCGGAGAGAGTTGTGGCGGTGAATGTTCCCAAACTCCGAGACGCAGCAGTCTGCGGCATCGTCACCGCGGGCATTGAGGTCCTGCTGACACTGGTGGGCGCGACGTGTCTGTATAGACTGGGAGATCGGGGTGCCCACGCAGGATGATGCTGCAGTGCTCCGACGATACCGTCACAGTGGTGAAATGCGCTACTAGAAAAGCGGTGGCAGCGCTGTGACGAAACGCCAAGCCGCGTATGCAGTGACGGGTAGCTACTTCGGAGTGGCAGCTGGGACGGGACACCCTCTTCCATAGGCCATGCCTTAGCTTTTTGGTGCGCCCGATTTACATGGGATTAGATTGACGGGCATGTCAGCAAGGGAGGCATGGTCAAAGGCGTCTAGGTCGGTCACGAACGGATCGCCTTTGATGCGGCGGACAAAGTTGAGCAGCGGCGGGCGAGCCTGTTTGATCAAGATGGAGCTATCGCCACAAGTGCGTTTCCCAAGTACGGCGACGAAGCAGGTTGTTGAGTACGCGGCCATGCCTAAGCGGGCGGGGCAGCGTCCAGAATGTTGGTAGCGACAGTCCCGTGCAGGGAGGGACCGATCATCGAGAACCCATGCCGACCAAGGAGGAGGGGGAGACAAGCTTGTTCCCAAGCGTCATCCGTAGGGAGATGTTAAGAAGCGTGACATAAGAAGACCGCTGTAGAGTCAGACTCATCTGCGGGCTCAGCGGCGTGCTTAAGGTCAGCAAGCCGAAGCGCGTGAATAACATGACATGCCGAGGCACGTTGGCGGTGCATGTGGAAACGGGCCCAGAGGTCCCGGACCTGTTGCAGCAGCGCCTGGGTGCGGTGGCACCCATCCACTTTGCTGCGCAAGAACGCCTTGGTGAAGGCAGCGTTACCCAACGGGGCCCCGAGAAGCTAAAAAACCGTTGCCGGGGCACTTGGAGAGCGGAAATTTGGCCAGGAAGGCCGCGCGATCCACTCGCGAAGTGTGCGGCCAAGCGAGGCCGGTCCTGCGGTGGTTGATGAAGAGACCGTAGGACAGCCCGTGGAGCGCGAGAGACCGGAGGGCTCGCCGGAGGCCGTTGAGTGACCCCATTATTGTGCCGTCATCAGCGTACCACTGGTTCAATATGATGCCCTCCTCTTCGGCGATCCGCCTAATGAGCGTCTGGATCGTCAAGGAGAAAAGCAGCATGCTCGCAGGATCCCCCTGCTAAAAAAATGGTCTGCTCGCGATTTCGAAGAATTACCGGTGGTTGGAGTGACGTCCACCATGTTTGCAAATCGGGCGAGGGTGTGGGCATGGGAAGGCAGCATGTCCAGCATTGATTGCCTATCAACGCAGTCGATTCGGATATCGATGGGGACGGTGGCGACGTTTGGGTCCGATGAGATCCCTCGAAGCACGGTGCGTGCGTCATGGACGATAGTATCTATGCCAGCCTTGACGCCATTGGCCGTTTGGAAGCGGGCCAGGAAAGCACGGGAGTCATCAGCCGACGGGAGCAGCGTCTTCGTGCCCAGGCGCCAGAGAGCAGAGGCGACACAACAATAACAATAAAAAGGGCGGATCTTCCCTCGCTTAGGCTGAAGCGGAAGGAGGGTCGCAGCGGAGAGAAGGGGGAAAATCGAATCAGGGGGGTCTCGGTTTGCTATGCGATTGACCAATTTCGTCAATACTCCGATGCCGGTGAAACCTGCTTCGGGGCTAGGAGCGGTCTTGACAAGCAGGTGGAACGACCGCGAGGGCGTCCAGTCCGGGCCCTCTGTGGTGTCGCGTAGCGTGCGCATTGGCGGCTCCAGTGAGTTGCAGGGGGGGGGGAGGCGGTCCTCGGCCAGCGGGGCAGTGGGGCGCGGCGGGGACGGGTTAAGTTCCCGCAGGAGCTGGATGGTTCTAGGCAAGGGAATGCCGACGCTCGTGTCCGGTTCCTCCTTCATCGGGTGTACGCCTCGATACGCATGCTATATAATGCTATGAAGCTAACGTCCCCGAACGCGACAAGCCCCCTCTGTATGTGATTTGAAAAAGAGTAGAGGAATACTACTCGCGGTCAAACGAGCCGATGTCATACGATTTCCGCTAGCAAATGATTCTTCCGCAGTGCTACGGCGGCTACGGATTCACTCCCGTGAGCTGAATTAACCGTGGTATGCGGCCAGCATCGTCGACTTTGAACAAGTGAGATTCCCCGACGGCCCTAGTGTAGCCGGGCACCGTGCACAAAGTTATGCGGACGCCGATAGCTACTACCGTGAATTTGTCCAACTCCACCCAAGCTGCTCTGACGGATATGGTGGTTCTTCCAGAAGCACTGACAGCGGCCGGCCTTGATACCAAGCCCGATAATACACTCAGCATTTTGTACCAAGCCTAGTGCGAGTCGCCAGGAAAGTTCCTCTGGAGCTTAGACGATTGGGCGAGTTTTCGAAGCCCTGTGTTGGACTCGGAACATGAATTTCAGTGAAGAATCCGCCGCCAGCCGTCCATGATGTCGTCTGCTGCAGCTTTCCTCACCGCACATTCGTCTGTGGTCAGCCGAACGTACGACAAGGTGTGGACAGTGCTACTATATCGCCACCTGAGAGTTTAGGTTATTGATGACACTGTGCCGCTGCAGTGCGCGTAGTGCAGCAGCCCCATGGACTATATAGGAGACCACGCAGTATATCTTTCCAAAAAATGTCTACGATGGACCAATCGGTACAATGGAATAGGTTTGGGTGTTTTACTTTTGAACGATATATCCGATCTATCCCATAGTTTTCGGTACAATGCTTTAGTGAAGGGTATTTGGCCGACAACTGTTCTAGACAGCAGGAGTCGGCGTCCAATATGAGGTGAAGTACGTACTCCACGGACTCAAAGCGCGGCCTGCTTATATCCTGGAACACCCCAGGTCTGAAGCCGCCAACACCTCGCCGCCTCTCCCGGTGACTTACGACGTCACAGCAGCATCGCCATTCCAAGAGAGCTCTGTGTGCATGGGAAAACGCGCATGGGAAAACGCGAGGCGTGTGGTGTTGCCAATTTAGCGGAACGACGGAAGAATAGATGGCTTGCCAGCAAACTGGTGATCATTCCTGGCGAAGCTCTAACAGGATGATCGAGATTAGGGTGGAAGTTGTTCCAAAAGCTTTCGAATCTCCAAGTTCACCGTCAGCGACGACGTGCAATTGATGAATACGCGGCCGCTGTCGCGACTCGCAGCGCATGTTCGAAGAAAGGGAAATAGACTCCGCTTGGCTAGCATACAAATCACGCCGTTTGATCCAAATGCGTTGCGTCTGTAACCGGTGCTCTTCAAGATGAAGACCATCTTCTTCATAGAAAGTCTCTTGCCGCGCATCGCCGAGTAGTTCAACACATCTGTTGGACGTATCCACACGCGCATCTATAGGCGTATTAGTTTTACAATCTGGTCATCTATAGCACAATCAAATTTTGCGCGCATGCCGCTGCCCGTGTCCGACGCGAATCTCTCGGTTAGCTCTTAGCTAGCAATATACACATATCATTTTCTATCACTGTGTATGTAGTATGTGCAACACTACAAAATTAATTTTGAATCGGGTGGCTAAATGCTGCGTGTTGCGGGGCACGACAAACGCCGCCCAAGTGGACCAAATAGCGTAGCTAAGTTTCTGATACAAATGTGTCTTCACTCCCCCAGTAGAACATCCGCTGCGAGACGCGACAGCTGCCGCGTATTTCTTTATGACCTTGGATGATGTCTCGGAAGTTGAACCTAGCGAGTCAAAAGCCAGCGGCACAAAATTCCATCCTAACCTCGATCGTCACAGCAGGACCTCGCAAGGAATGGCAGGCACTTTCGTGGCTAGGTCCCTCTTCTTCCGCTTTTCTGCTGCATTGACAACGGCTCGCGCTTTCCGTGCCCCCTTTGACATATAGCTTTCCTAGAATGGCGAGGATACGGTGATGTCATAGGCCGCTGTGAGAGGGGGCGGGGTGTTCGATGCATCAGACCGCGGGTGCAGCAGGATATCCGCGGGTCTCGCGTTGAGTCCAAGGAGTAGGTACTTGACCTCGCATTGAACGCCAACTCCTGCTGACTTCAACAGCTCTCGCCCAAGTAGTCTCACAACTGCTGTGTGTCGATTGGTCCACCCAAAACGGGTGGACCTTTGTTACAAAGGTCTGCTGCATGGTCTCCTAAGAGATCCATGGGCGTATGGCACTCGGCGCACCGCAGCGGTGCGGTGTCATCAAACACGCGAACTCCCAGGTGACGGCATAGGATCACTGTACACATCTCGTTGGACGTTCAGTTGACTACAGAGGGGTGTGCGATGAGGAAGGCTCCTGCTTGCGTTTACAAATATGCTTGACGTCGGATTCTTCGCTGAATATCTGCTTCTGAATGCGACGCGGAGTTTCGCAACCTCGTCCATTCTACGTCCTTCCGGAAGAACTTTGCTGCCGACTCGCACCAGGCTCGATATAGAATGTTGTGTGTATTATCGGGCTTGGTAGCGAGGCTGGCTGCTGTCAGTGTTTCCGGAAAACTAGCATCGTCGTTATCAAAGGACGTAGGGAGCCGTCGGGCAAACTCCCGGAGATGTCTATCCGCTTGAGCGTATCTGCGCGCACGGTGTTCAGTCGCATCAGTGTACCTAGGGCTTCGCAGCTGCTCGGCATCTATTATACTCGCAGCATATGCTGCGAAATTGAGCGTCGCCACCGGTGTAAAGCAGTGGCCGCCGTAGCGGAGAGGTAAGGATAACTGCCGTCAAACTGCACCAGTCATCGGCACTTGTTTGAGCGTGCGTAAACTTCCAATTGCTCTTCGTCATGCTCTTCGTCAAATCTCAGAGCAATGGCAGTGGTCACACTCGGCGAAGTCAACTTCACCACATGTTGAAGCTTACAAGCCGAGGCACATACCCGGTGAAGGTAGACTCAAATTCGAGCGTCTCCGATACCGTCGATCAGCGACAATGTGTGCTTGCGGACTGAAATGTTGTTGTTGGATCATGCAGCAGGCGCCATTTACATGTATTGTGTTGTATTGTATTGTACAATGTAATGCTACTTACAGTACAGTTACAAGTCGCACCCAGCAACATGCAGAGTTTAGCCACACTATTCAAACCTAATTCTTTATACATGTTCTTTAAATGTAGGGTGATTTAATATTTGAAAGATATGGTCGGTTGTGGCCCGGAATATCTTAAATGCTTGTTTTTTGACGAAGCAACCAAGACAGACTGTCAATAGTAGAAAACCGTATACAAGCAGCTAGCAAATGCACAAGAGAAAATAAACAGAGGGAACGGTCGAGGTTCCTTCAGGCTATGGGCAAAAGAGGCTGAACTCCTTTGCCAACATTTACCCCGACACCACCTGCAAACTCGAAAAATCACAGTCGAGCCAGAGGCCGACACACCTCTCCTGGATACGCCTCTCCTCCCCACCACGCTCACCACCAGCCATGAGCATTCTTACAATTCCTAATATAGCCCGGCACGACCGGGAAAACTATGCCCTGTGGCTCCTATCCGTACGAGACGCGGCTCCGTCCATCCAAGCATGCGATCAAATCACGCAAGACCCCACTCCACCTACCCACCTGGCTCTTCAAGCCGCTTTCGACGACAAGAAGGACGTTTCCCTAAGCGTTCTAATCGAATTGATACCAGCAGATATAGCCAATCAGGTCATTCAGCCAGACAAAATCCTGATGCTGTTTCAGCTCATCCAAGCAGTTCAAGAACACCTCGAAAAAGTTGAATATATGTGTGTGTGCCTTCTGAATTATTTCTGATAGGTTGGTAAGACACAGTTTGTATCTCGAGACCTATTACGTTATCGTTTGCCAGCTTGTCCAGCTATCTTCTATGATTCTTTTCTGTCTTCCTGTTTTATGTTACGCATTTGCATGCTCTATCTCTCTTGTGCTTCGGACACGACATGGAGTATCAGTCAGCTGTGGGGTCTGGTTTACCTCAGAGGCGGTCAAGAACTGACTATTTGGCTGCTGACTGCAGCTGAAATAACTTGTGGTGTTGCGCGGGGCTGGTTCGGATGGACAAGAAAGGAAGACGAGTCCCTCTGTCGTTTTCTGTGGCCGGGATCGGATTGAGGCTGGAGCTCTGAGTGCTCTGAGTGGATGAGAAGGTTCGTTGGAGCCTAGGGCTCACATATGTGGATAGTAGAGTCCCTCGTCAAGGAGAAATCGGAGCTATACTCAGAGTAAGTAGTGACCGCTTGTGTATTTAAGAGTACCCCAAACGACACTTCAGTAAAGTAAGAAAGGTAAGTGCGCAAACTTTCTTCGGAACTACCAAGTGAAAAGACTCAAAAATATCTGAAGTCGCTTGCAGAGCACATGAGTTTCACAAATGACATAAAAATGACAGAATAAGCAGCAAGGTACGAATGCATACGTGAAAAAATGATAGAAGTTATTTACGAGGTTAGAAAGTCTGGTAGAATATGGCTAACCGCCTAGATCAACGCAGAGCGGCTGTATAGATTAAACGCATTCTTCCGGTGAACGACCAGGATTCCAGAATCTGAACGACTTCCGTGCTCCTGAACCATTCTTGTGATGACATGTACATCTATGTCCTGAGATTATGGAACACTAGCGGTAGACTTGAAGAATGCGCTTAATCCATGCAGTCTCTTCGCGGTACTCCAGACGCCTAACCATATTCTACCGGAACTCCTACCTTGGGTCTCCTACTGTTACGCAAACGAGCCCGCTGCTCTGTGGATCAGGGACCACACCATCCGGAGTCATTGAAGTTCTAAATGACAATTTCTTGATCGAAAGTAGAGACACACAGGAGCGGTTATCTCGGGATCAAGTCGAACCTGAAACAATTTCCTCGGGGGTAAGTTCGGCCCATTAACTAAAGCTGAGGCCTACAATAGAATAGAACTGAACGACTTGCGACTCCGTAAGTGAGGCACGCTGCACACACAGCACCCCCTCAACCATCGTAATGCGAATCAACTCAAGACGGTAATTCATTTTCCAAAAAACTGTTGGACTTTTACTTTGCTGTAGCGCGAGGGGCAGTAGTAACTAGTCGTCAAGGGCTAGGCTGTGAAGGAAGATGTAAACATAAAGTATTGATAATACAGAAGGATATTAATCCAACTGAGGATGAATTTAGAGAAAAGGCGATGCTTTCGACATCCGTTTCAGTCCGTAACATAGGTAACGAAAAGTAGCCATTGAAGAATAATATTGATCATCTCCCCATAGTAGGAAACCCGTGGCTCCTGCTAAAGACAGAAGGTCTCTTAACAGGTACGTTTCATATGTAGAGGACGAAAGTGATGTCTAACTAACTTCACGGACCCTTCTCAAGTCAACGAAACTGTCAGTCACTGAACAAAAGACGTGAGTTCCGAGTCGAAAATATTTCATCGGAAAAATCTTATCGCATGATCGAGCTGAAGACGAGTAGTTGTTACTACACGTCCACTGGACGGGCTATGCAATATTTGAGGCAAATTAGGAACGTGTTTTTGAGGAAAATTAGGAACGTGTTTTCGTGCTCCAAAGGATCCAGGAGGTGCAGCAAAATAATTTCGGAAAATAAATTACCCTTATCACCAAAGGGGGGTACTTGCCTAGCTGGATAAAGTCTTCAAGATCATTTCGAGTGTATAAATCCTGTCAAAATCTTCGGAAAGGAGCTTAAATACAGAAAGAAACAGAAAAGATATAAGTTCAAACAAGAGTTCATTTTTTCTCGGCCAAAATGGAAAGGTGCACGAGAAAATTTGTCAAAGGGCCCTTTAGTGATAATTTGATGAGTGAATCGGCAACCTCTCAGAAATTTTGGAGCACTTAGGCTGAGAAGGAAGACCGTAAACTTAAAAATGTAGGGCCCCGCCCCTTTCGTTTATTATCAATCGGTATAGGGTCTTTGCTTGGAACTTCGACCCACTCACTCATCCCTAGCCCCTCTATTTACTCTAAAAACGTAAGCAAAATCTGACGAATCTACCTCAGGGCCAATGGGAGATTAATAACTTGAGCTTCAGCAACTTAAATGACGAAGTAATGAATTACTCGCCAAGCGCTCACCGAAAAGATCCTCCAATCTGAAGGTTGATCCCGGGAATCCCAGAATGAAGACAGACATTGAATATATGCTATTCAGATATTCAATGAGGAGTAAGTGACAGGAGGCCTCAGTAATGATATTTGTAGGCGGTATCCAACTGTGGCAGGGTGTTATTCCAACTCTCAACAGGTGGGCACATGCTTGAATCCATTAATTTCTTCGAGATGTCTATAGAAGTCTCATGATATCCACAAGTCCGTACTTCTGACCCGACGGAACAATAGCATCCACTATAGTTGGTGATGAACCCACCTCTTGGAGTCAATTTTCATGGTCTTGTTGCGCTGTAGGCGCGGGTTCAGGTTCCACACTCTGATGGGCCCAATTGCAGACGAACTAGAGGAAGAGCTATGAAACTCTTAGAAGCTCTGATATTGGATCCGATGTCACAATTTTCGCTTCTAGTACCTCCAAAATGTTATTTGCGCATCTCGCGGTGAAGCTGGTAATCTCTCTGTCGCTGTAAATTACAGAAAACTGTATTCTTCCTTGTAAGGTTCTTCCCGCTTCAACTGATTGGATGGCGCCGGCTACTTCCCGGAAGAGAGTTTGATGGCCTCAGAATTTTGCGATTGGCCTACGAGTGGTTCATTAGAGGGATCCTGTGAAGATCACCTTCGCGGACGTTTCTTGCCACGTCTTCGTACAAATGTAGGGACATACGCTCATTTTCTGCCGAAGAAATGCCGAAGGAGAACAATATATCTTTTAAAATCTCCCCAGTCCTCACCTTTTGCCCTTCTTGTCGGACTGTTGAGTTGAAGTCAGCGGTTGTCCGCGCTTCACAGATATATTCTTGGTCATCAGGTCACCGACTTCTTGTTTCATCCGAACGTGTGAGCGCCGCGCCCAACGGGCGGTCCTGCCAATTTTACCTGCGAAGGAGAGCATCTTCGTCATTAAAAACCTTATAGCACGTATCTAACTATACTAATTCTCCCGCCTCCCCGGCCCGAGGCCTTCAATAGGTGTATCTCTTAGTTCTGCCAAGTTGACTATTGTGTCGCGGTACCCGCGTCCAGTCTGCTTGGTCGACCATCCGCTTTACAAAAACACTATCACTATACCTTCCTCACCAAAGAAAAGTCGCAGCGCGTCCAGCAAAAGTTCGATCAAGAACATCACGCACCCGAGGAGGGACCCATCATAACTGAAACGTATCGCGAAACCCCAAGTAGAAAAAGCGGGCCCTCGATATGGACCAACTGGTGCAGGGCACATCCGTCCAGGCGAAGGAGAAACTGACCAAAATATTTGAGCCACAGAAGGCGAACCTGGATGGAAGTTATGCCCATAGCCCCCACGGATCTTACTAGTCTTCTCACTAGGTGAATACAGCATTGTGCAGAGACTTCAGCGCTGAAGGTCTTAAGCATTCTGCTTTGGGTGCCTCTGGATGAAGCAGCGAGACGCTGATCGGCAACGCCATTTGTAACTACGATTATTGGTCAAAAAGGAGAGTTCCGTCTTCTTCGTATTGTGGTAGTCATGATGCAACACATGTTGAGTCCATAGCACCGCCTGTGGATGCAAATATGCCGTATTCCAATTTGAGTCCAAGTTTTGAATATCTTCTCAAGCCTGAACAACCGATCCGCATACTGAGCCACCCCCCGCAGAACGGACATACCAAAATGCAACCGGGAGATTTGGGTCACAAGACAAGAAGGGACCGTTTAGCAACGGCAACGTGTCGACCATGCGCGAAACCTGGTCTCTCCGAAGCATCTGAAGCGAAGGGGGTAGCAACCAATTTATAGCTCTCCATAGAGTACATCGCGTACCGAAATCAGCAGCGGACATAAAAAAGCGCGCCATCCACTTGAATATCTGTATTACAGTCGAATTTATTCCCCCTGGTACTATCAGTAACGACAGCTGACAGACCATGTTTCCCTGTAAGAAATTTTCTTCATGGAAGTAGCGCAAATCGAGCCACGGAGCCAGCGAAAATCGATAGGGTTCCTTCGACATGAGACGGAGCTCATGCTTTTCTTGCATTGAGGACGGATACATCGAAGTAATGCAGTAATTGATACGCAATTGCAGGGGAACCTCATTTGGAACATAATTAAGGGCTACCAGAAATCTGAGGACGAAAATATATTCACGAATAGTGATGTTGCAAGAAGTAATTGCCGACTAGGCCTGTCTTTCAACCCTGGACGGATATATGTTACACGATGTATCTAACATTTGTTTATGCCCATACTCGTGATTTCTCCAAGGTTTGATCTCCCGGAGGTGCTTCGAAGTACGGTGGCGTACAGTTCGCATGATGCTACTTACAGACAATACATTATAAGACATCAAAAACATGTCGAACGTAGAAACTTTCTTAACTACAAATATAAGCTAATTTCTGGTGAGATCTCTCCCAAAAAGGGGAAATCACGCAACTCAACCCCAAACATCCCCATTAGTAGCCAATTAAACTGAGAGCCGGGCCACTCAGCCCATTAATGCTGCTACAAAGCGGAAATATGAATATTTTCAATATCTTCCGAGCTATAGAGTGCGATTTTATTGAGGAATAAGGAATCTTTCTATTTATTTTCGGCACATGTTGTTTCATTTTTGAGCATTTTAATCTCGTGTGCTAATGCAGCAAAGTTAATGATGGCCGCTTTAGTGCCATTTTTAGTTCATTTGTGTTTAGGGTGGCCAGTGTCCTGGCACCGCTAGTGTACCAACGACATGGTTTAAATCACTGCTGCGGAATATTTCTTGTGCCTGTGATGAATCTCATTTCTTCATGATTTCCTGTATAGAAGCAACTGGGATTTTTCTTGCTTGAGTTTGAGGTGGTGGCTTTGAGGGGGGAACCAATCATCGAAAAAGCAAGGAGACGTTATTGAACAGGTGAAAAAATCCTGACATCTGTGAGTGGTTGGACCTTTAGCTGGAAGCAGACTGTTTATGTGTATGAGATTTCTTTGAAGCCTGTAATCAGGAAGTTGACGATTTTGGAAGCATATTGGATGTGTAGGAACCGGAGTGTAGTCAGGCGGGCTCAATTTTGTCTTGGACAGCTGGAATTGAGTCGATCTATATGTCATCCGTGAAGCAGGTGTCTAGGTCTCATAGTCACTGCTATATGTGGTATCGAGGCGTTTTTTTAGTGCGTTAGTCATCTGGAAGGGTTTTTTGTCTGTTCTTGTGGGTAGGACAAAGAATGAAATGTCTCCAGATGTCTCTTCGAATTGATTCAACGAGGGATCCAATAAAAGTGTCTTTCTTGTCTTTTTTGGTCTAAGAATACGTGTCCTTATGTTTTCGGTGGGTCACCGGTAATTTGAGCACATGCTTTGATGATTAATGCTGCTGCTCGTACGAAAAAAAACCAATTTAGACGATTTTTATACATAGAGCAAATGCTCGATGCATATGAAGGGTTGAATCCATGATTATATATGGCTAGGGTCTGCCGTGGCAGGGTAAATGGATATCGCTGGGTAAAACTTTTGCGAGTCGAACTAATTTTACTGAGCCTGACAATCAGTGTCTTGGAAGCTCGACGATCTGGTCTGTGAGTTCTCGCGAGATAAAACTCGCCATAATGCGTAAAACTCGTTAAAGATGCAATTTAATTCTTTCTCAGGTTTAAGCGGTCGCATTAGCCGTCCTAAATGATACCTTCGAGCAAGGACTCGCTGGGATCCATCTAAAGATGGATGGTTTGGAGTTCAATTGAGTATTTACAGACCCGCTCAATTGAACTCAGCTAGTGTTGACCTTTCTACATATGCAGTGCAGTATTCCTAAGAAGTTTATATGACTACCAGAAGCACTGAAATAGACAGGAAATGTTTCTCATCCCGAAGAATAGTCTTCTATGTTGGACCACCGAGACGGGAGCCATTTTTCATAGACTTTAATGGATTTGTGGTCCAGTGTATCTACCGCCCTACTCTATTGCATACTTTTCGGGGGCCTCTATTAACATGAAAAAAATCTTAGTTCCTGGTATAGTATAGCTTAACTATCACGCGTAATGATATAAAAATAGGAAGAAAACGGTATAAGCACTGTATTCATAGTCGTATATAGGCGTTTCCAAGTGCGAGACCCAAATAATTCTATTCAAGTCTTTAGTTATTTTCATCAAACCGACACAGGAAAGGTAAAATTTTCGATCGACATACCATTCTATTAAATTTAACAGTTCTGGATTCGGTCATGTTCTGATAAGCCTGTGCGGAGTCATGAATACACGCTGCAGGGAACCGTGAGGCTAGTAAACCGTAAATGACATTTTACCCCTCATTTGATATGGAAGGATAATATAGTTAGAAGGCTTTTCGTCTCGCCAACGTATGCATAGTTGTAACTAAAATCTCCTGGTATGATGCTATCGGTCTCAATTTTGATTATGATCTGGCCAAATTAATTGCAATGTTTAAATATTGGTAGATACCCTGAAGTCTAGGATTATGTTCAATGCTGCTTAATTTGGTGCGATTGGCATTGAAGTTCGATCGGAGAAGGATTTACTGCGTAGGGGAGACGAGGACCAGTATTATAAAGACAGGGTAGTCTCATTGGGACATTCATATCTAGAAATTCGTTTTGGATTATGTGAAAATATGTTTGCATTAGGAGAGGTGAGATATATGTATTTTAAAAAGAAGCGACATCAATAAATTTTTTTGACAGGATTGAGCGTCGGATTAAAGGCTTTACATATGAATGAGATTGCAGCCCAGCCTCAAGAGAATTTCGAAATAAAGGGGTGGGGAAGTCCACGCACCCGCTGGCCAGTCACTCGCAGGTCTCGTTCAAAACCCATAATTATAGAACTACTGCTCAACGAAACATGCTGAGAGGTGCTGAATTTAGTTACGTAAATATGAACGTTTGACTTTAATCAACCGATAAAATTTCACGTTTCAACTGATTACACTAATGTGTCAAATAGTTGCTGCTATCGCCTGATGCGGTCTGAAATTGATTTCTAGCCAATAGGAGACCGAAAAAAAAGTGGGAAGTACAAAAAAGTTGCCGTCTGGATACCAACAATATATAATTAGACAAAAATGCACTCCCTTCAGGTCAGTACATGACGTTTACGTAATCTATACCAAATTTGACCTTTTAAGAAAACTACAATAGCGGTAAATGGAGTACCTCTGGCCATTCAATAGACTGGGAAAATTTTGGCCTTCTTCAACGGTATGAATATCTGAAGAAAGATCCCAAAGTGCACTATTAAGATTCCGTAAATAGTCAGGTACGTGGACAGTAGCAAATAAAAATCGATTGCAAATACGGGAAAATTGCTTGTACACATCGCAACTAGTTGCGCTGAGTGCTTCATTTCTTTTTAATAATTGTATGAGAACAATTGCGAAATGGTAAAATCACAGATTAAATGCTTGAGTACATTAAATAAGCACAAAACGCCCGCTAGCGGGCAGCAAATGTCTTTTATAAATATCTGAGTCTATTTTGCATGGGGTCAAACGACTCCCATCCATAATTTTAAAAAAGTTTTGAGCAGTAGTGCCCAGATTTCGGTACCAATCTGGAAAAAAATCCCCCCAAAATCACACTAATAATGGCTATCCACAGCCCTTCTGCGTCATAGCAGCCTGGAAATCAAAGAAAGGTACCAGGTGACAGACTTTCTGTTCCAAGAATTTCCCCGATAGAAGCAATTTATGGCATTCTTCTCTCAGCTGAAGTCGTGATTTAGTAAGCAGATATTCTGAGAAAGAACAAGTATACTCAAACCATAGATTACTTTAAATATGAAGCAGAATCAGATAAGACATTTTTTTGATACATTGAATGAACAGAAAGAGGAGTGGGGAATTAAAGCAATGGCTATTTTTCTCCGTCGGAGTTTAAAACGATTTGGAAAACATTGAAATACTATTTTGTCTTTTTTACAATAAATCAAGCGACTGCAAGTTAAAAAATTTATCGGAAGATATGCTTTGCTTACTTTAATTACTGCTGTGACACATGGGACTAGTGGCAGATTCTTTCCAGGTTTCTTAATATGAGAGATTATCATGGGAAGTATTAGTTACAAATTTTATTGGGCTGCTTTCTGATCATGCCTATGAGGTATTCGTAACAAAGGTGTAAGTGATTTAATCTATGCGATGGATGCATCAAGACTGCGTGTTATTCCGAAATTTTGAAGAGACGAGGTGCTTTATCAACAAGATTATGCTGGTGTTCTAACGTCCAAGCAACTATTACGCGGAATGAAAGCGTTACTGCAGCGCTTGGAACAAGATTTATGGTTATAAAGTAGAATTTTATGTGATTTCAAAATAAATTGCTGTTGGGGGCAGAGCAATATTTCCTGTTTTGGGGGCATATTGGGAAGTAATAGATAGAATGAGCAAATGCACGCGGTTTAGTTCAAGAAGAGGAAAGATTGGATAAAATGGGGAGACGTCGCACTTTTCCCGATAAATAACGCAATGGGTGGAGATTAATCTATGATAAGGAATACCGAAGTTCCGCCGAGTTTTTTAAGGAACAATTCACAAGAGACGCCATCCTGGGGAGAAATATTAGGGGAACAAGATACCTAAACAAACGTTTAGTGCAACTGACACTAACACTGTAGTGCCAATAGCAGAGCTTATTTTGATGATATTTCCTTGATCTAATATTTTAACATTTCAAACCACACCTAACAGTGGATAATGCAAGGGTATTCTCGAAGACTGGCAGTTACCAGTGATTTCAATACTACATACTCACCTGAACAAACCAAAGCGCTTGTTGTACGGACTATTTACCCCATATCTTGGACCTGATATTTAGGCAGGTGGTAGCCAACAATTGCACCAAGCATATACCTAACTCGCCTTTAACATCGATATTTATTATTTGGTTTCGAATTATCTTACTGACAGCGCAGTCGTAGATGTTCCTAGCTTACGAGATTAGTGTTTAAACGTATTTGGATAAAAATATCCCGGAAGAAACAACCATCTTGGTGTTTGCTTTGATCTTTGCTCCCAACTTTCGCGTATGGAAAAACTTTGTAACGTCAAATCTGGCTACCAACACGTTCAGTCGCCACTTTTCCTCCATTTTCCCCGTTCTATTCTAAATTTTAGTATCCCTTATATTGTTCCCCTGTACATGCAATCACTTTTGGCGCCCCGGATTCCGACTTCTACGTATGAATAGGACTTCAATTTTATCTGTGGTGATAATATTATAACTTCCAATGGATACAATCCCCGCTAATTAAACACTTCTATCTCGATATTTGTACGGGTTTGAACAGCTGGTGGTATCGATTCTTTTGGTCCGAGTCTTCGCTAGGTGCCCTCATTTCGCGGAATCATGGCCCGATCTAACTATCTGCAGGCCAGTTATACCATCCAGCTGTCCAAGTAATCACCTCAGCTCTACAGTTTCAACTTCTACTCGCCACCGGCGATCTGGGCTACTTTGTCACAGCATCGCGGGGTGTCCACAGTGAAATATGGAAAGAGAAATTTCTCCGAACCTTTGTTTGTACGTATTGATTCTCTAATTTTCTGGCTGGATTCTGCAGTTCGATTTGACCATCCGCGGATCATTGTACTATAAACCGCAAGATGTTCCGTATCATGCTACCATCTCAAACTATTTTCACTGGCTTTACGGGCTCCACATGTTGTTTTTACAGATGTGAATATTGAGACAGAGGTATTTAGATAATTAATTGAGGCTGTTTGCGGTTTTCACCAACTTCAATAGTAAGCGGTACCTGTTGCAAGAGTTTTACAGACAGCAGTTGAAAATTTTTCAGAAATTGGTTGTGGAGCATTGCTGTTTATAGTATTGAAATGCCCAAACACGTCCTGCAGCGCTTCAGAATGAGACGCAGTTCAAATATGAACCGTAAATTTCTTGCGACTCAGCATGCGCCTTGAATTACTATATTCAATGGATTAACTAACATTCGATGATTAAAATGTCATTTGATTTTTTTCGTAAATTTATTTAGTATGTGCATAGATTAGATTTGTTACTGTTGTACTTCTGATTTTTTTTCGAAATTTAAATATTCTTTCCCTGATCGTGAACGTATCTGCACTCAATGTACCACCAAGTGAAATCATTGTTTTCACTTCGAGACGTTTACTACTGGGCTTGTGATTGTTACCCACTGGAAAGTCAAAAACTGTAGTTCATACATTTATTTAAGAAAAAAGTGCTCACAACAAGAAAAATATTAGAAAAGGACATAAAACTTGCTGTCCTATTTTTATATAAATTTTTAGAATATAAACTGTGAGAAAATCTTAAAATAATTTACAGTTGTGTATCTCAGCTCGTGGCATTCAACGGCTCCCCTCGGGGTGTGTCCATTTCATCACTGAAAATAAAAAGCATCTCCATTTATAAATTGGAACATAATAAATCAAAAGTTAGCTGAGCAAAAGAACATGCCGCATGAAGTCGTCAGGACCATAAATATGTCTTTTCTCGAATAAGAAAAGTTTAAATTATATCCTTCAGAGGATTTGACCTTTATTAGAACTATTTGAAGACTAAGCAGACATATTCTTACCCGAAGTAGCAATTGCAGAACCCGATAATGATGTGGGGATTACATCTTTTATTAGTGTCTCTAAAATCTTGATTATTTCCGAAAACAGGACTCTATAATATACTTTGATTTGTAGATGAAATGTTTAAAACCATTCAGATATGATTCTTTCAGGTAGATATGTACTTTTAAAGCATTTAAAATTTTCAGCTTACAAGAGCTCATAGAAAAGTACATGGCTGGAATTAAATGATGAGAAAAACCCCACTTTTTTGGCATAGTATACTGCTTGCAACCATAACTACACATCTAGGACATATTGTGGTGTTTCATGTACAAAAAAGCCGCAATTTAGCTATGCATACTCAGATGAATTTTTGGATTGGTTTATTTACACGGAGCGCTGGAATTCATACATTATATTATTGATTTTTGACAGTAATTGGAGAAATCATCATATTAGGGTCACTATTGATATGGGTTAGAGTTAAATTATGGGTTATTCCGTATTTGATGACAGTTTTCCATAAAATTTTCCACATAAAATAGATTAGGATGGCAAACCATTCCCATAAAATTACTAGGGAATAACTAAGAATCATGTGGGTATGTAAAGAACGCTAATCGTAATAAGCTTCTCATAATTCTTCCAACTCCGATCATTTGCTTCTTTTTGCAGAATTGTGAGCGGAAAGAGTTCTTTCACCAAGGTAGAACTGGTCAGTCGAAATATGGTTAGCGCATTCATTGTTTCAATTTGTATTTGTGGCTTATTTATACGTCTAAATCATAAAAATAATGTTTCCTTCGAACTCCATGCGAAATTTCTCAAAAAAATTACAACATTGGAGTAACTAAAAACTTAAATTTTTTATTTTTTCATCTACTGCATAAAATATGTGTGTAATAGACGTTGATTCTCTCATTTTCACTCATTTTATTTTTTGGTTAATTTCTTTTGCAATTTACGTTAAATACATCTGAATGATGTGCAACTTTTGGTTCAGTTAAAGAAACTGAAAATTTAAGCGGAAAAAAGGTGTTGATTTGTATACTACTTGGTCCAAAATTCTTAAAATAACCGAAGTAAATTTCATTTTCGAAACGTTTCCGAGGCTTATCCTGGATTTATTTTCAAATATCTTTCCATTGAAAATCTAATCATATAAAGCCAGAACTGATTTTAGCTACCAACTAGAGATTCATTAATAACTACTTCAAAAAATAATGATCAAATTACGTGTTTCTCATATAAGATAGGAACTTGAGTTATTGAAACAAATAAGTCTGATTTAATGAAACTTTTTTTACTTCTAGATCATTTCATTCAACAATGGAAGTTCTTGAAGAAGTTGAACCTGCAGTAAAGTCAGGAAAATTTTCCTTACATTGTAAATTGTACATTTCGATGCGTAAAATAGGTGGATTTCCTTCAAAATCGTAAAATTCCGGAGGGAAGTTATACTTAATTTATTAACCTTTATTTAAACACATTTTTTCTGCAGGAAATTTTTTTTCACTGTTTCTGAATATGTTTTTTCTCAAATATCATGCATTTTGTTGCTTTGAAGGATAACTGACTATGTCTTAGAATTTTGATTTTGCATAATTTTATTGGCATTTACTACTCAATTTAAGTAAACTCATGATTTATTGTTTCTTGAAATTTACCCCCTCTTCGATGTAATTTCAAAACTAAGGTCTTGATATTTCTATTTATTTCCGTTTGATAAACCTGGAGTATTATGTGAACAATTATTTCGTTATTTTAATATACTCTTGATTTATTTTTTATTCTTCAAATATTGTTGTTTTCCTTGGTCTTAATTTTTAATCAAGTAAGTGAAATTGACCTTAAGGATCAAATAATTCAATCATTCTTCCCGTTAAAGGCGGAAAAATAAAATAATTCGTACCCAATTACTTAGTTTCTTGAAAATATTGTGGAAATATATGAAAATTGGACCTCGGTAGGTTCATAGGTCTAAACACTTCATCCTTTGACCTTCCCCATTCTATAAAATAAATCTAAAATTTCTTTTCACCGACACTCGCCTTAACACCTTTGAGCATTGATATATCTCAAAAATGAAATCTTGCGATGAAAAATGGACTTATAGGAGAAAAGAGTACTATTGGCAGTTTCGCATAACTATTTTTCCGCATTTCCATCTTATATCCTGTTGATATGTATTTATATATATTCCAATTATTTGACTAGTTTAACAACATTAATTACTTATATGTAATTACAACTGTCGATTGCCCAAAATTGATATTGGGAGGAATTTTTTGAATCATTCTCCTCTAGGAAATATATAGAAATTTGGTAGCCAAAAAATGAATTAGAAGGAAAGATGGGGTCAAAAATGCTCTTATTCTGTGCAACTGAAAAAGAACAACAATCATGAGGCAATAAGAAACTAGGCTTAACCAGAAGTCTATACTACACATAAAATATTCTAATTCTTTCAAATGGACTTCATTTTATACACCGCAGCCCCTAGATGCTGCAAAATAATTATTAAAATCGACGAAATTATTACAGACTGATGGAAAACACGCATCGAACAGAAAAAAGTTTAGATAGCAGCGAAATTTAATAAAAATTTGAATTCGTAATAATAATAAGTCTTCCTATTTAATATGAATGAATAACTTGGATTTCATTCCCTGGTATTTATGGACTACCATGGACTAAAACGCCGTAAACCTTTCAGAAAGCTGCAATCATAAAAGTTACAATGAGTTTATCTCTGACCGGAAGACCCTGTTGCCAACTTTATGCATCAAAAACGCGTATAGAGTCATCATAGAAATCAGAGAAAGATGTGATGCTTGGTGAAATGACTATTTCGGGCAAATTTCATTTCAGGGAACTATAAACAGTACCTTAGAAACGGATTTTTAAACTCTTATTTTATTTTAATAAGTAGAGAATTACTGAATTTTTTGCTTAATCCTCTAGATAAAAAGCGGAATGATAGCGAAGATCTTGTGACTACGCGTAGAGGGAGACAGATATAATTCTTAATTATACAGCGGTTGCTGAAAAGAAAAAGTAGAAACTCCTGGTCGTCTCAGTGCTGGATTATATCGTCATCGTGGAACGGATTTGTTAAAACTTCATCACAAGAGATTTAAATAAATATTTGAACATCAATGGGATTTTCTGTTCCTACTTTTTATGATTGGTTCAAAACTCGGGAAACGAGTAATACGCTGTTTGTGCTTTACAATAGACAATATTTTTTTTTCGAAATTGAATTTTCACTCCTGAATACCATGAGTTTATTTCCTAATTGACAAAATCTGAAGTTAATTCATCAAAAAAATGGTCATACGAAAAGAAAAAAACTAAAAATGCCGTAGATTGTAAGAAATGAATATATAGTGCTGATTACAACTATATTGCAAGTTAATTTATGCCTCGGGCTCGAAATAACCCTTCAAACTACGACAAAGTCATTGAAGATATTCTGCTCACCCACCAAAAAAGCATTCCATATAACAATGAGAGTAGTTCGCTAAAATGAATCCCCGTAGCCGCTTTTACGCTCATCTTATGCATTAAAAAAGCAACAAATTTTGATGCTTGTAATACGAAAAGGATTCAATCAGTGCAAAAAAATGTTTTTTATAGTTATCTTTATACCTTTTTCCAAAATCTTGACTTTGCGCCCCTTCTATCCTGTTCTATCAATATCTTGTGTTTTTGGAAACTTTTGATGATATCTTAGCTTCACTTGAATCTATTTTTGACGCATTTTCATCCAAATTAACAAAATTTGTAGCTCTGAATTCCAAAGGCTCTGAAAATATGACGATATTTAAAGCTTTCTATCGGCACTACTTACACGTCCTAGCCAAATGAGTCATTCGAGAGGCCAACTAAATAGACGATGAAACTCCGTTCGGAACTGTTGTCCAATACTAAGCTTCCTTTGTTGCATTGCAACTACAAATTACGACAACTTACTATTACCAATTGACTGATACACCTACAAACATCATTATTTTGTCTCTTCATTGAGAATGGCATTATATATTCTTCATGAATTATATTTTGACTCCGCTTTGGGGACAATTGGATCTTCATCCTGTTTAGCTGTATAATATTCTACAAGAACGCATTCTGAAATTTTCTAACCTTTACTGATGAGTATACAAGTGATTTTTCACCTCAATATAACCGTTACTGGCATCAATGTATAGTTTTATTTCGTGTAAAGGGTATTTATGCGGCCAGAAAAAATCATATAACATTCTTTCTATAAACTCGTCCGTCCGTTTTGATATCAAAATAACAATTATTACAACCCGGAACGAGTTAAAATATCTATTGAAACACCAAATTTTAGACTTTAGTCCGATAATGTAAAATTTCCTATTTATTCTTGGACTTATTGTCAGCCTAGAGATATCCAAGAACAATATTTATAGTCCGAAAAAGATGGGACGATGGAAATTAGAAAAGAAGAACCTCCCGAAAAAGATAATTTGAAGCCTAGGCAATAAAGAAGCCACAAGAAAAATGTATAAACTTAAATTAAACATATATTTAAGAATAGTTACGTTGAACAACCGCCCCTAGCTCTACTAAATCGCTTAGATATATGAAATCTATTGATGAATAATGTATTGAAACTATTGAGAAACGTGAAATGAACACAAAGTGGAAGAGTTTCCAAAAATGCCCCGCATATCACTCTACATAACTTTTAGGGAAAATTGAATCACAAGATCACTTCGCGAGGCCTAAGTCCCAATTTTTCGCTCGCTGCGTTTAACAGTTGCGTATTTTTTGTTCTGGGCTATAAAGTCGTATTCTTACGTATTCCTCATTTCAAATTGCTTCTAATATCTTAAATATATCAATTAAGTGTAGTGAATTCTGTTTCTGAACTTCTAGTGAACCAGACTGTCCAAAAATTTAATCCTTGAGAATGGAGACTCATTATCCACCCACAGAACTATGTGCATATACCTGACCGAGCGCTCCTATCCTTACGTAGCTGTGTCAGATTTTAGCATGGCACACTCTACAAGCGCCACAGCCGAACAAAACACCAGTTCTCAGTACAAGAGGCCGAATAGTTTCAAATACTGATATGACCGTAGGTCAGTCATCAGCAATTGACAGGGATTCTCTTTTTTGTATGGACGACGCAACGAAAAACTCCATGTAATCATACCTATAATATTGTAAGAACGGAAAAATCATAAGAAAATTAAATCTACATACTTTAAAGCTATACTTTGTACTCGCCATACATGTGCTTTGTGTCACTAACTAGTCAGTGAAAATTAAGAGGCCATATGCACACTCATTTCTAGCTTTCTTTTTGATTACAAGAAGCATGTATCAAAGAAGAAATATTGGGATAGGAAACTAACTTTTATTTCAGTATTTGAGTTTTGTGAGACATGTTTAATTTGGTTGGGTGTTGCAAATTCGTGGTTTTTGTTTATTAATTTATGATAAGCTGGAAATAGTTGATATAAGTGAACCATAGGATGCTTGACCACATCATTTACATTATTGGTTGATAGTTCGTGAATAAGCAGATGGCACTTGGGTATTCACTTTGAAGATCAATCTTCCTTCCAGTCATTCTCGTGCCAAATTTTCTTGTAACGAACATTGTGGTATGGAATAAGCGTGTTTGAGACTTCAGCCTTAATTAAAATTCTAAATACAGCATTGCAGATTGCTTTCTGTAGTAGAGGTTGATAGGGGTAATTTGTCAGGAGAAGAGATACTCAGAACCAATTACCCCAAGAAGGAGGTGTTGCAAGCGACAAATGTGCTACCGTGGTATAGTTGAGCTAACAAAAAGGAGTAAATAAGGAAGACAGTTGAGAGGGCTACAAGCAAGTATAGAAGGGGCAGAGTCTACTACTGATGCTCTGTGACCAGCGTAGGAAAAATGTTTCTTGGGTCTCAAGTTGACTCTCAAATTCCTACCACTCGGGACTTGACTTGAAGTTGTCTGCCAACTTGCTTGACCTCCACAAGAGGAAGCAGTTTACTCAGCTTATATAGACTTTTTGGCTAACCCTAAAGTCTCAAACAAACATTCTAAGAACCATTAATTGCACTAAAGCGAATCACGTGGACTATAGCGAGTAGTGAAGAGATACTTCCGAGATTAACATCTATATCTCCTCCTCACAATCTTTATCCTCACGGTCCGAACCGAGCAAATTCCTCTAAAATATCCATGCCCCCAAAACATTCCCTCGAAAGGCTCAGAATGATAAATAGCCTCATTGGAAATATCAAGATCCTTCAACCCTTCCTCGCAATCTTCAGCCTCCTCTCTATCCGAAGTGTCAGAGATTGTAATCACGCCCTTTCACTGCCCTTCTTCCCCTACCACATCTTCATCACGGCTGTACACCATCACCTCCCACGGATCTACCCCGGCTTCCTCATCACCAGGTCCCTCCGCGTCCACCTCGGTACCCTCTGGCTCCTCCGCCTCCTCCAAGAATTGTCGATGAACCCACTCCCGAACACGCTCCCGGTTCATCCTCCTGAAGTACTCGTCGTGGTCCGTTGGCCCATTTTCCATTAAAGCTAAATGGGACGTGGGTCCCTCGTTAATTTTTGGATGGTAAGAAAAGGGCGGAGGTGGGTGATGTTGATGGCGGAAGGGAGGGGGTTTTCGGGTGAGTTGATGTGGTTGTTGATGGTAGGATGGTGCATAGATGACTTTTCTGTAGCGCTTTATATAGGTATATGCTTTGATCCTTTCCATGGCCTTTGGTAAAAATAGAAATGTGAAGACATGGTTTGGTTGGTAATTTGCGCAAATTCGAAACAGAATCTGCTCGACAGAATACAGTAACTGCATTTGGATTCAACGGGGAGAATGTCTTTGAGTTTCTTTTTTTAAAAGAAGAAGGCAGGAAATCGATTTGAAACAGTAGAGGTCATCGACGGATCTTGGGATGAGAGGAAAACGAATTTATGGGAAGGGCCGTTTTTATGACAACAGAGGTGAAGAAATTTGTCAGACAACTTTAAGTGCAGCTCCAAATAGTTCCGGGGCTGAAAGTCAACTTCTGAACTAGGAAGCGCTTTACTGATGTTATGATATGGTACTATGCAGTATAATCTGGCCCTCCTGGACTCATTTATATCCCCTTTACCCTCTTTCCTTATCAGCCTCTTTCTGTTTCCACAAATGCAATATGGTAGGACTTCTGTTGCTTGCAACACCTCCGTCCTGGAATAGATGGTTCTGAGAATCTCATCCTCTCCGGTTTACCCTTACCACATTTCTTCATTGGTCCGTGTTCACTTTTTCGTCGCGCACTCTGAGGTCTGGATCATTCAAAAGTCGTTTGTTCGTATTTTATTTATCAATGGTGACCGACCCTCCGCTTAAACAAGTAGTTTGCCGCTCTCATTAATTTCAGGAGCATCATCGGCCGAGGAGCAGTTTTAGAACATAGGTAGCTCCATTTCAAAGTCCTGAATCTTTAAAATGGGTATTGAACTGACTTTGTACCCTGTGCATATTAAAGAATGTATAAGCGTAACTAGCCGTTCATCAGCGACCTATCGGATAATCATGTAAATAATTAGGCTTTCTGTTGATCATAACATCTTTTAAAAGTTCTGAGGTTTTTCTAGAAGTCTACAAGACACTGTCGCGATAAAGCACCGTCAACCATGTAGACAGTTTCTCGGAAGCAGTTTTATTTACTGACCGAATGGATCATTTTCAAGCCAAAATGTATATTCCGAGCTGATCAACTATTTCGCAATTCTTTTAGCGATTCGTTGCTATAATGCGGAGAGTTGGTATATTCGAGGCCTGCAGCTGTTGCCTCATTGTTGCTCTCATCTGGTCAAAGAGGTCAACTTCTGCATATTTCCCTAGAGCACTTATACTGTGCTCAAGCCTTAGAAATGGTGCAATAAGAAGTCGTGAGGAATGCGAATGGCATTTGAAAAGCATTCAAAGAAACCATGCTCAAAAGAAAAGGCCATGAAAAGGCTGTTTAAGCAGAAAAAAATGTCCACTCTTCAGAAAATGATGAAATGGCATCTTCCTGAAGTCTCCATATTGCTATGATCTGGTCATGAGTCTTTTGCAGTAATGGCAGTGGAAATAACAGAAGTACTCAACATCCTCGTCCTGAAAAGGTGGGAGTACGGGGGCTCCATTTACTGTAACAGATATGCTGGCTGAAACCCTGTCAACGTGTGTGGTGGTGTGCAAGTGAAATGTTGCGGTACGTGCCGATGGCACTCCGCAATCCTGTACAGTGCCGTTTTAAGAATTTATCCTCTATCTGGTTCGCGTGAGAGCGTTGTTCAGCACTCGAAGCAAGTTTTCGACGAGGAATCATTCCCCCTGAATGACGAAATCATTCCGTAATCAGTGTTGTTAGAGTCGTGGAATCGATTTTCTTTCCAAGCAACACGCATGTGAAGTGCAGAAGCGGTAGTCATAGGCCACAGTGACTCCACCAACGTATAAGATTCAGCAGCATGGACGAGGAATAGGGCCTAGATGTCAGCGATGTTTGTAAAGGCTCGTTAGGTTAGGCCGGGCGGCTCGATTTATGTGCTGAAGTCGAGAACGAAAAGAATGTCTCAAACGGGATTGAAAAACATCTTTGTGCCCCATGTATTCCAGCCCGAATGTACAAAGAAATCAGCAGTCGCCCTATCCAAGTCCGATTTGGTTGAGCACTAAGAACGAGCAAGACAGGCAAGGTTTCCAAGAAAATAGGTGTTCATAATGCCGCCGACCATGATACCGCCGACTGAAAATAATGCGCAGCCTGAAATGCTACTTTACAAGGGGATAGGGTTGAGTGAGTTGTTTCAATCGCTGTGTCGTGTAAACGGAACGTATGATTTGAAAGGAGAGGAGGACCTTGTATGAAACCTGCCTCCTAGAAGTTGAACCCGGGGCGTGCGCTATGGGGCGTGCGTGAGCGAGGTTTGGAGACCGAAATAGTGTGGTGTATGGTTGTGTCACTCATGTGGAGTTGAAGTTTTGGTTGAAACCGGAGGAAAGAATTGGGGTACGAGTGAAATGGGTGGAATTGACAGTGGGGTGGGTGCATTCCATTGTCGCTGAGTTGACGGGTACGAGGGTGGGTGAGACTCGAAATGAAGCAGGACCGGGTGCATGGGTTTGGATGTTGACATTGTGGCGAACACAAACTATTTTAGCCAGAGTAGATGGAGTATGACTTTTCAATGTGACGCGGGGCCAAGTTCGACAATGCAATATGTGCGTTGGGTTGGGCACAGCGTTGCAACACTGATATTTGCGCAACACTATGCAGCAAACCGGGATGCTTGATTGAAAGCGAATTTAGGGACTGTGATGATGGGATAGTGGACAGTTGAAAAGCGGGAGGTGGGGCAGCTGGTGGTCCTGCGAACAGGTGGAGTAGGGAAAGCCGTCACTCTTTCTTGCATTCAAACTAAATGTCTCTCCTACTAGGCTCTCACGCCAGTGACAGGGGGATATTGAATGTCGTCTCAAGTGATTAGACACCAGATGGTTCTTTGCACATACCCTAGCGCCCATGTCGTAGGCACTTGCCCGAGGTTTGACGTGATAGTCGAGCGTGCCCAACGTTGCGATCCAGCAATGTTCATGATGGGTCAAATGTTTTGATGTGAACCTTGTAAAGTACGGGAGATACTGTACTGTACAAGGTCTCTGACACTTTCCTGTAGAAACTGCCGGCGCTAACCTTTGTTTACATACTCGGACGTGATGGTGTTCTCGCTTCGCCATGTGGGATCGAGTCGATGAGATGATTTGCAGAAAACGGGCAAGGGGGAAAGGCCTTTTCAATTTGCATGGTAAGCGTTATGGACTTGTGCATTGGTGGCAACCGTATAATTGCCCTGCTGGTCGGTGTGATTGTATTGTACTGTACGTACAACTATTAGCTAGTGAAGGGTCTTCCCCTCAGGAAGAAACTACTGTACTGTACTGTACAGCAATGGACCCTTTCTTTCCAATCCATGCCGTATCTTTTTTCCAATTCCTTTTTTGATCCCGACAATCTCGTTTCTGCCTTGTAAGCACTGTGAAGCACTCCTACCATATCCACAATGGCGGTAACAGAGCCGACAACAGCGCAATCTCAGTCTGTGCCACCAATCTTCCGCACGCACACATCAAGATTGGTCATAACTACAGCTCCACCAGTGTGCTTTGCGAAATGAGATAACGAACGGTTAATGGCAGACAAAATTGATCCTTGATCCCTACTTTCTGTCACGTTGTCAAGGTCCTCTGCGATGAGTCTTTAGGAGCAGCATTCAGAGCGTCATAGCTCCAAACGTCGACCTTGTTCCCGAGCAAGTGTTTCTACTGCAACTTACACTCCTCGACAATCCAAACATCCATCATGAGTCAACCCGAGGATGGCGGGTGCACCGCAACGGAACCCGACGACGTCACAGCTGAGATGGTCGCGAATGGTGTTGACATGCAAGGCATTCCGTGGCACACTTTTGATTACTCTAGAGAGGATTATCGTGCAAAGAGAAAGCGTGATAATGCCCGTGGGGATCCGCAAGTTTTCGCCCAGGGATCCCGCGAACAGACCAAGGAACCTCGGAGGAGCGGCAAGTTTTACACCTTTTTGCGAAATACAAGGAGGGTGAAATGCACCATTGTGCATTTTCAGTTGAGGAATTTAGCGTGGGCCACGAGTAAGCATGATGTTTTTGTTGTACGTGAAAGCACTGTGGTTCAATGGGATGCTGAGAGGAGGAAAAAGACAGTGGTCCTGGATTTATCCGGCAGTCCAACAGCTGTCAATGGGGTGGGAATGGTACAGATTTCAACTATGATTGCCAAGGACGACTTGTTGATTGCAGGAGGATTTTATGGCGAAATGATAGCGAAGAATATGAGGACTGGCGTGATTGTCCACGACAAACGTATAACGTGCGATGAAAATGCCATTACGAACGCGATTGATATTTTCGATCAAACCGTCATGACTAGTAATAATGATTGCTACGTGAGATGCTTTGATACGGAGACGTTTGAGAACAAGTCATCCTTTAGATTTGAGAACCCGGTAAATCACGCGACAAGACAACCAGGAGGGAAGATGGTTGCGGTGGCGGAGGATGATCGGCCGATTCTAGTCATCGATGGAGAGAGTGGTGACAGAATCGCTCAGTTATATGGACATGACCATTATTCGTTTGCAACTGGTTGGCATCCTGACGCACATATATTTGCGACAGGGTCCCAAGACCATACATGCCGTGTCTGGGATGTCCGGAACATGTCGCAAGCGTTCCGCGTCTTAGAAGCACACACAGGTGCAGTAAGGTCGTTGCGTTTCTCGTCATGTGGGCGATTCTTGGCGATGGCCGAGCCCCGCGACTTTGTACATATCTTTGATGTGAATCGTGGAGAGTTTGATACTTGTCAAGAGATTGACTTTTTTGGAGAGATCGCTGGCATCTCATTAAGCCCTTGTGCAGAGGCGTTTTGTATTGCGATCAGTGACAGCACGTATTCTAGCCTGCTTCAGTACGAGCGGAGTGGCGTTTCTTCGCAGGCATCGAAATAGAACCATGTGATTATTGTCTTGCAGCCCGAATGCGACCGTGTACAATCGGGGGTATAATTGTAACTATTTGCAGGGAAGATTCACTCTCAAGCAGGCTTATGTCGTCGCGAAAGCGGATGCAGAATCTCGTCACCCTTTCTGCAACCGCAACCGCGTAAGAGACTAGCGTGAGATCATTGACCATCGCGCTAGCCCCGAAAGGCAGTAAAGAAACGAGAGGGAATCACTAATATTCATATGAAATCAAGTATTTGAGGATCAATTACCGACATAGACCCCGGGCGCAGCCTGAAACCCGGGAAACTAGTAGTACCACAATAGTTGAAACGGCTAGGGATCTCAATGTTGCAGAAATCCGACCATGTGTTTGCAGCGCCCGGCTGTTCTGCATAAGGTGCGACAGAATTTATGTTGTCGATTCAAAGTTATACGCTGTTTTGATTTTCTTTTCTCATAGCGGCATCTGCGCAGTTACGAAGAAGCATAGCTATCGTCATGGGACCAACACCACCCGGCACTGGGGTTATCAAACTTGCATATTTCTTGCATTCTTCAAAGTCGACGTCACCCACGAGACGGTACCCTGACTTTCGGCTTGAGTCAGGCTTAGAATTCACGCCGACATCTATGACGACGCACCCCGTCTTCAGCCATTCACCCTTCACCATTTCCGCCTTGCCTGCCGCAGCAACGACAATGTCAGCTCCGCGGATCACAGCTGGCAAGTCTTTTGTCCTTGAATGTGCAATGGTCACGGTTGCATTTTCATGTAATAGCATAAGACTCACCGGTAACCCCACGATATTACTGCGACCAAGCACGACCACTTGTTTCCCTGCAATCTGTACACCGCTCCTCTTGAGTAGTTCAATGCATCCGCGCGGAGTGCACGGCGTGAATAAAGGTTGTCTACCTTTCATTGCCAACCTTCCAATATTCAAAGGATGAAAGCCATCCACATCCTTTTCAATGGATACTTCTGACAATACTTTTTCCTCACTGATATGATCGGGTAGCGGGAGTTGGACAAGAATCCCATGGACTGCTTCATCTTCATTCAGTTCACGAACCACGCTTATAACATCATCCTCACTCGTATCAGCCGGCAACGCTCTGTGAAATGAATTCATGCCGCATTCGTTGCAAGCCTTGATTTTCATTCTAACATACGTCGCAGAGTCAGTCCGTTCCCCGACTAGAACGGTAGCCAACCCAGGGACAATGTGACGCAACACTTGGACATCAGACTTGATCTCGCTTCTAATAGTAGCTGCCACGGCCTTGCCGTCGATAATTCGACCAAGTTGTGCATCATTTTCAGCCATTCCGAATACTGCCAACAGGCTAGGGGATAGAGAGAATGCGCTACTTTTGTTTGCAAGTGTAAGAATCAACAAAAACGCATTTGCTTGCTACGCGAGCACTTCTGTCACCACCTATCGCTGCAATGGGCTTGGACGTGATACCGAAGATGTGGGAACACGACCGCACATGTAGAGCGTAATGCGGTGATGAAAGTTGTGCAGAAGCACGGCACTTGCAGATCGGCGCGGACTCACCAGACAGAAAAAGTGGAGAGGAGCGTCGAGGCTTTTGAAGTTGTGCAAACAATTCTCGAAAATTCACCTCCGTGCAGTACCGTACAGTAACATTTATTCCATATCCAATTTTTGCACGGGATCTTTACTTATTACTCATCTTGAGTGTGCACGGACTGACCCACTATCCAGTTAAGAACTGGATAGACCAAATCGGTCACGTGCAGAGGAGCGCGCTATATGATGGCCATAGCCACCGACGACCACAAAGCGTAACTATTACGCTGGTAGATGCGTGTGCGAATAGTGCGCGGGGGAACCTTCTAATGTGTTCAAAAACCTGAACCATACAGGTAGTGGGTTACATTTGAAGTCTAAGAAACTCTCCAGGGGACGGCTGAACCATCACCCACTCAAGGACAAAGGGAGTAGTAGCGTCCGAGGTGTAGCATTTCCTGGCTACACGTGGTACAAACTCTTCGATGAATAATGCCGTCTCCGGAGAAGGGGCACCGAGGGAGTTGAAAACCAGAGGCTGGAATCGGAAACCTGGGTCGCGGAAGGGCAGGGGGGGGGGCACCAGGCGCCTTGACAGCTTGTTCTGTAGGTCCTGGACCTTGCGATAGTGGGTGAGGGCGGCAGACACACTGGCGACTTGCGTCGCTTTGGTAATTGAGGAGTGCTTGAACGGGGACGTCACGGCGACGTCGCATGCGATGGGTCGGTCTGGCAGGCCAGCTTCAGTGTCACGGGGGGTTTGCACGAGGAGAATGTCGGCGGGCCTGTAGTCCGTACCGGGGAGGAGATTCGCAACTTCAAACTCGTAGTCAAGGCCGGCGGAGCGGAACACGTGCCACGCGAACACGTTGCGAACGGAGTTGTGGCGGTGAATGCGTCCAAACTCTGAGATGCAGCGGTCGGCGGCATGGTCACCGTGGACATCCAGGTCCTGCTGGTAATGGTGGCATTTCAAGGGCACCGAGTCTGTGTAGACTGGGAGACCGAGGTGCCTGCGCAGCATGATGCTCCAGTGCTCCGATGACACCTTCGTCGCAGTGGTGGGATGGGCATATAGGAACGCCGCGGCACCGCTGTGACGGAAGGCCAAGCCTCGAATTCGGTGACGTGTGGATATCTCGGAGTGGCCGCTGGGACGGGGCATCTGCCTCTGACTGCAGGGACTCAGATCACAAAAACAGTATGAAATCTGACTCACGAGTAAATCTTACGTCAAATCTTTGATCAGTGAGCGCGGCGTGACTGCATGGCGTCGTCAATCTTCAAGCCGCTCCGTTCTCGGGAGATGCATCAGCATCTAGTAGCTGCTGTAGGTTGAGCCAGTTTCGTCCAAATCTTGCGATCGGACCCAGCACACTTGACATAATTGTGCATCCATAAGAATTCCGCACACTGTCTCAAAACAATGCCACATCATCTTTTCATCAAGACTCTACAAACTTGGTAACGCGAGCTCAATTACAACGACAGCTTGGTCACACAAATCAGCAGTGGACTATTCCTGTTCAAACACGACACGTGCTGCAAACTGACACAAGCACGAAACAAAACCGTCCCGTCCCATATATCCTAACAAGTGAGCCGGTATCTCCAACCCACGCAACGGAATCCAAACACGCCAACTGTAGTTTACATCCAAAGCAGTGCCATAGCTTTTGCAAAAGCCACGCCGCTGTCTAACTGAAAAACCTAGATATGGCGCTCAACTCCGAATGACAAGGGTTCAGCGCGCCAATTCCGGGCGTTACCACCAACGCATGTCCCGCCCGATTAAACACCCACTTGTCCAGCGAGAAAACATCCTCATCTGCAAATATGAGGTACAAAAACTTGAGCGTGGAACCCAAAAACTCGCTCGGCATCACGTCCCCCTTGGTCACCTGTCCGATTTTCGGCTCCTCCAACACGGTGTACGCGCCGTTTGACAAGCGACATTCACGATTGATGCTCATAAATGTCGCCCACGCCTCGTTACGATACATTTCATCCCCCGTGCTTCGCCACATGTAAAACAACGCCTCTATCAAATCAGCCTGCAGTCTGTACGCGCCTTTGGTCACCCAAATCTTTCCATTGTATCTCGCCGATTCCCCTCCCAGCCCGGCCGGGAACTCTCTGTACATATTCATACATGACCTTGTAATCCCCTCTGCTGCATCCTTCCATTGATCCTCTCTCAAGGGTGAAATATTCTTGTGCATAGCCGCAAGATGAAACACAGCTGGCAAGTAACACATCGACTGTTCAACAACAGGTTGACTGTTATTATGTCGTTTGTCAAAGGTCCTCAAATACAAGTCCCCAGTGGGAGACTGATAAACAGCTCTCCGCAACAACATATGCATCGACGCGTCCAGCGGGTACCTCAACGCAGACTCACATCCCCCCCCTGTCGCCACGCCTTTGTCAAATATTCGTAAAACCCTCGTGCCGGCGTGGCAAACGTCGCCGTAGTATCCACAGTGGGACCTGCGCCCACCGCACTCACAGCCCCATGCCACAATTGCACCATATATGCATAATACGAATCCATAGACCGAAACTTGACCCTTTCAAAAAACCTCGCGCGTTCCTCCTCATCATTCTCCTCTGGCCTGAGACTAACCTCACCATACTCTGTAAACTCTGTGCCATTCACGTCAGCACTCGCCCTCCTCCTCAACAACTCCCCCGTAATCTCCTCTCTCAGCAAATCCGGCCCCGCCTCAATGACAGCCTGCACCGCACGGTCCACTTTGCACCTCAACTCGCGAATGCGCGGATCCAACGAATGAAAGGCCAACGCGCGAAACTCCAACGATAGCCCACCCGCCTCAGTCTGCGTCACCGTCAATCCCCCACAAACATCACCTCGGTGGCATTTGCACCAACCCTACATCTCGGATACGGCACGCCATTCAAACTGTCAAAAGCCGGGGCAAGACGCAATCCAAGCTCCTCCGCCTTTCCCAAAAACATAGAATCGCCAGTAATCTGATACGCCGACAACAAGGCGCCCAAAATACGCGTCGTAAATTCATAAAGCGATTGCCAACCACGCACGGTGCCGAAATCGAGAGCCTCGACCCAACGTCTGGCGGCAACATACCTCGACCTCAACCTCATGACATACAAGGTAGGCAACGCTTCAATAACACTCGCACCCACACCACCCATATCATCAAAGCCAAGTTGAGAAACCGGCTTGAGGACATCAGCCCCAAAGGCATACCTGACATACACGTCCCATGCCTTTGCCGCAACAACACGTATTGCATTTCTCTTCTTGTCAACGACGACATGTGCCTCACGCGATACAAAAGGCGGTGCAAAACTGCCGAGCGGTACAGCAGTAGTACAAGAGTCTGCGCTAAAACATCCGCACGAGCGGATGTGATGGGGGATGGAAAGGGAGTCTGTGCCACGCGTGGCATGCGGGAGTGCGGCAGGGGGAGGGACACGGAATAAAGAGGTGATAAGAAGAACAAGGAGGGTGAAGAGGAGGGTGAAGAGGGTGGTGAAACGGGAGAGGAGGAAGAATATATGACGGATGAATCGCTTACGACGGGTGAGTCGGGTGCGTGCTGATTTTGGAATGACGCGCATGGTTGGGGTGTGGGGTTTGGAGGAGGGGGGTGTATGGGGGAGAGGGGTTGGGTGTGGAGAAGGGGTGGAGAGGGGTTGGGAAGGAGGGGTGGTCGGTCATGTGGTGATTTGATTTGGGGATGTGTGGAGGGTTTGTTTTTTTGGGGAGGGGAGTCTCGTTTGTCCCGATGTGAAGGGTTGGGTGGGGGACGGGGACTGGTGTTTGCTGCAGCATGTTGGTCGGCGGTGTGGACGTGGGCATGACGGGAACGGTCCTCCGGGCGTGGGCATGGTGACGTTGTGTTGTGACGGCGTTTCCGGTTTTGCGTCGGTTGACGTCATTGTGAGAGGGTGAGGAGCAGGTCGTGTGCAATGGAAACAGGGCAATACGATAGATTCGACGAATGGAGTTTCACACGTGGCTACAGGCAGGAGCAAGGGTTTACTAACCCGCATTTTTCACTGCAGCAGGTGCACCATGGCATACCTGCCCGCAACTCCCGCCTCTGAAATCTCATGCGAGCACCTCCAATCCATCCATCCTTCCTGCACCACCACCACCACCACCACCACCAACCCCCGACCTCAACCCACAACCCATCCCCCCAACCTCCCACACCACTCCACCCAAACCAAACCATGCACGCACTGCTGTTCCTCTCCCCACTCCCACTAACCCTCCCCCCCACCCCCGCCACACAAACCACCACCGCCACCGCCCCACCCCCCGCATGATTCAACTCCCCAACGAAGACGGGCCCCCCGACCTAGATGCCTTTTTCAACCTGCAACGCCGCGCAGTCGGCGCCACCGGTGGTGCCATCACCCTCGCCACCTCCCGTCAAACCCTCTCCAACCATCACATGAACGCCACCACAGCCACACACGCCGCGCTCACCTCCGCATCCACCACCCTTCAACACCCTGCACAACTCATTCACATCACACATGCCCCTGATGTCAACCCGGATCATGTATGGCATGCTGTCTCGCAACACAAAACTTCATCCGTTATGGGAAGGAGTGTTCAGAAAAAGGATGCCGCTGGTAGTATTGAGGTGTTGTTATTAACCACCGAGGCCACAGGTGGTATCACAATTGGTGAGGCGCGTGTCGAAGATACAAGCCTTGTAACAACGCATGTTGTACACGATGTCGCAAAACGGGCGACAGAGTCGGCATTAGGCCAGTTACAAGCAGACTGTACCTTTGTGATCTTTGCGCATAGTGGGGGTGTGGCGGAGGATGTTGTGAGGAGCGGGATTGATAGTGCCAGGCGCGGAATAGTAGCGTACGGTGGGCCTGCGGTTAGCGATGCTAGTTTGGGCACGGGGTGGGCGTTGTTGGTGGGTGGGGGTGTAGTACGGGAGGATGCAGGGTGTGTTGTGGTGGTGGCGGCGGTGCCGGGGTCCATGTCGTTTTTATTTTCCGCAGTGATTAAGAATTGGGCACAGCCTACTTATGTTGAGGCCATGGAGTATTTGAAACCGTCGTATGTGGGCGATCCGATGCTCGATTTGCTCACGGCGATTCGCTTTAATGATTGGGACATGTTTTTGCAGTGTATTGAGGAAAAGGGCGTGGATGTCAATTGCAAGTGGGTCAACAAGCAGAATCAGACTCCGTTGTTGGCTGCTTGTGCGAGGGCGAGGACGAGATTTGTCGCCTATTTGCTGGCGAATGGTGCAGATGTTGACCATAGGAATGATGGCGGCTATACGGCAGTTATGTATACACGAAGGCTGGTCGAGTATGACCGCGCTGTTATTCTCGATCAACTTGATATGCTGGAAAAGGCAGGCGCCAATATTACTCTCACCCCAGAAGAGGTTCAAAAGCTAAAGGACAGCGGAAGCAGCGATGTTGTCCAATAAACGTCGCACTCTCCGACGCCATGGTTGCCTGCTGTCTTGCCGTTGACAGTTGGCCGACTCGGTGCCGATACGGCGCAGTTGCGGATCAGAAAGAGCGCTTCCGCACAGTACAGTACACACATTTGGTGCCCAGGGTCAAGCGGCGGGTGCGGGCCAACGCGATCCAATCTTCCCCCAGCGAGAATACCACCACTACGCCTACCCCATTCCAGCTTCACATGGCACTTTGCACCTCACCAACAACCGTTTCACCAACCCAACCCACCCAAACCCTCAGCGCGCGGACCGCGCCCCAAATATAGGCGCACTAACATGATGCACCAGAAGATAATCATACCGCCCATCCTCCCGTACCTGCTTCTCAAACACACTCGTCGCCTGCAGCCCATGTTGCCGCTCCCTCCCATCCCTCCCCACAGGCAACATACAACTCCTCGGCCTCTCAACACAAGTTACATATGCCGCGGGTCCGAACGACGCAATCCGAACATCTGACACTTCCACCACCAAATCCGCAGGCAATGTTTCAAACAGCGTTGCAAACCCGTTCATAACCTCTTCATACCCCACATGACATGTGCTGAGCGGGTGTTGACAAATGACCGACGCGTTTCTCACCCACAGTTTACTCAATCGTTCCAAAGAATGTTCATTAAATGCATGATAGTAACTGAGATGTGCGGACAGGATTTGCACGCAGTCTTTATTTTTTGCCAATGTGAGTTGGTCGCGGAGGCATGCGGCATGGGTGTAAAGCTCTGCGTCGAGCGCGTTGTCCAGCGCGTCTTGGAGGTGCATGATGTGGGTGGAGTCGGAAGGGACGGTAGGGTCTGGGCGGAGGGGGCCGAGATCGGCATGTATTGTAGCGCGGGGACGTGTTGTGTGGAGGGGGCGCGGCCTTTTGGGATTGGGTTTTAGGTTGGGGCGATGGAGAGGGTGGCGATGGAGAGGGTGGGCTTTTGGATTGGTGCATGGCAGGGGAATGAAGGAGAGTGGAGCGAAGGGGCGCGCGGGTGCGAGGTGGGAATGCGGCATACTGTAGGACGATGGCGACGCTGGCGATGTGGGTCGAGGATGAGGAGCGGGGTGCTTTGCCGCAGAGCTCTCTGCGAAGACGTGATGCATCCACAGCGTTGCGGAAAGAAGAGTTGAGGCGCCATCTGGGACTCTCTGATGTCTGATGACACACTTTTTGACGTGAAACGTCGGGTGTAGTTTTGACTGTTGATTGGCTCGTGCAATGATCTATATACCAAAAATGGTGCAAATTCATTGGATTACGCTGCTCGGTCTTCTGTTCTGCGGCATGTGACAGGGACTGAGGTGCACAAGTTAGTCAAGTGCCGCCGCCTCCGCAATTGCTCGCGCCGCATCTCATGGGAGAGAGAGATATTTACTCGTTACTTTCCTAGCTAGCTAGAGTGTGCACCAACGGACCGTCTATTTAGTTTAGAGCTAACGACAGATGAGTACATTATTATCAACTGGATGGACCAAATCGGTCATGCCAAAATAATAACTTGAAGCAATTCCAGCTGTGATTTAATCCATCTACACCTAGCATAAGACCGACAGACAGATTTACCCAAACTCGTCGAGCAAACACGACAAAACACATTACCACGCAGACAGGATTCTACACTCATTCACGGCCAAAATCCCCCCTCAGCTTTCCCACCTTGTCCACGCACTCAACTCCTCACTATAGTAACAAAGTATCCTCGTGAGCAAAACAAGGCCAGCCCCGGCCGCCCCCAATCAACTGCAAATTCGCATGACCTACCAGAACAACGTGATCGTCAAGCACGCACGGACCTTTCCACTCACAACCCAATGCCCCTGTCATACGCCACGCGCTATTTCTCCGTCAACGCCAATCTCCACGCCATTCCTCTGCGAAATCAGCCTCGTCATTCCTCTTTTCGACTCAATTTCATCACCCCGTCATTCCAGATCCTTCAGATGCCGAAGCAAAGACTCCATTCGCTTCTCATGATTATCGAGCATTGACCGCGCATCAAACAGATACCTCTTGATCTCCGCCTCCAGCTCTGAAACCACAAAATAACCATCTGGTATCTTTGCAGAGCTCAAGTCCACATCCTCGTCCTCTTCCTCTACTCTTGGCACGTCACTCTTCTTCTCAGGAAGTGAAGCTGCCAGTGGATCCGCATATTCGGTGTTCATTTGCCCCCTCTGTTTCATGACTTCTCTACGAATCGCTTCGAATGCCTCCATCTTTTCCTCATCGCTCAGTGCGTCAGCCCTGCGTTTCTCGTTGTCGGTTCCCCAGGGTTGCTGATCTACCTTATCAGACAACATCTCCATCGTTTCTCTCAGCTTGCCCTCAGCTCGTCTTCTTCACTTTCGTGTTTCGAGCCTGCAACTTGCGCTGCCCCTCGTCCCCTGAGTTTATTTCAGACTTATCCCCCAGCGTGTTATCGCTGTTGTCAACTTGAGGCGCCGTAGATGTGTCCCAGTCTCCGCCTCTTGTTCGCGTTTCAGCTTTTGCAAGTAATTCTCCAAATATCCAATCTGCTTGTCAACCACAGCAACGCCATCCGCGGGCTTATCACCACTAGTCTTGTTCGTAGACTTAGCCTCGTTCTCATAGCCTGGCATATGGCTCCGAATCTCCTTAAACTTTCTGTCCAATGCCTCCATATCCTCCGCAGTCGGGACGGCAGGTGAGCCGTCGGCATTCTCTTCACGGACCACCTTTCTCAGACGCGTCTCCAACTCGTCGATATCGTCATCTATTCTGTTCATGTCAACACCCTTCTCCGGGCTCAAATCACTCTCACTGACTCCTGCAGACTGCCTTAGAAAGGTCTGAAAATCCTGGACTCTTTCGACGGATCGGTTCGACGAGTCTGGAGAACGCTCGCCGGATGCATCGTCAAATTCACTTGTAGCAGCATTTGCATCCCCTACTGCACTCTGCTCATGCATGGCGTTTATCTGTCGAATATACTCCTCACCAGCATTAATCCCCTTGCTGTCATACAAGCCGCCACTCAAGTCGGGAGGCTGACGAACATTCAAACTTTCCATGTAGTCACTCGAAGCGCTTGTACCTTTTGAATCATACGGCTGATCCGACAAATCCGCTGGCTTTCGTTTCAAACTTTCAACATAATCATCAGCAGTCTGCGCGCCGGATTTTGCATTAGCAATCTTCCTATCCCTGTCCTTTTGTTTTGCAAGATCCATCATACGGGCTACATACTCGTCGGAAGAAGAAGCGGCATTTAAATAATCCTGATCTTCTTTTGTGAAATTCGGTAGTCGAATGCCATGCGACTTTTGATTGGTACCCATTGTTGCGTCATCGTCCTCAAATTGTGGCGCCTCTCCCTCGCCAGGTGTCAGCATTACAGGCGCTGTGGACATGGTGGCATGGGGCAAGCGCGCTTGCAAACGATGCTTGCACACCGTGCCGTGAAAGGGGTTGTGGAAGAAGAGTGGACTGGTAAGGGCTGCAAAGGCGGACATGATAGCGATAGCACTTTGAGATTCAGTTGGCAAGGCCGTGGTGTTGAGACGGGATTGCAGGGAGGTACAGCCTCGGACGTTTTGACGTGAGCACAGCGGACTCCGTTTTGCTCAGATCAGGTGGCCGGAGCAGATCTGTAATTTGGACACCGACGAGATTATGTTCTGCATGATCCATGGTTGTTGCCAAAATGCAGATTAAAACGAGGTTTGAGAAATCTATTCATTACAACAGAATGGACAGCTGTCCTCGCGTGAATAATTTTAATTTGCATACTCTAATTTACTGTATTCTTTTGGAACAAGTAACATCCAACAAATATTGGATCAAACTGGGATCTGCAGCAGCGGGGGCAATGAAACAATGAAACACTTGTTGGCAAAGTCTGTAGCAACTGCAGTGTCCTCTGAATGCTGCCAAAATCTTCACGTCCATTGCTCTGCAAAGTAGTGGCATTCACTCAACGTTTTGCCTTGGTGATTTTCTTGCAAGTACGGTATGTTGAATGTATGGGCTAGGAACGTCCGCCAATTATTCGCGCGCACTAGGGCACATACAAACAGACAAGATTCTGTTTGACACTGTCTCGCTACTTGATCATCACACCCTTCCCGCGTTGAAACTCATGTTGCGTAGGGAAAGGTCGCCATATCCATATCACTTTAAACACCAGATCCTATCATCCTCCTAGTGGAAGAAAATATCTACAGAGCAAACTCAACATCTTTAGCCAAATGTCCCCACGGAATTTACTAGGAGTTTTGCCACAGCTGTCCCTCGGTGGCATGGTATGCAATCAAATGACTGAATGTTACCAGAGTCTTCTCACTGTCATAAGCCAATGATCAGAAACGAAAGCTGGTACCGGTGTACTAGGAAAGACAATTGAATAAATGATACTATTTAATGCTACATATCTACAACTCCGAGTACCGCGATCGATTCTCTCTTGCCGCTACGATCCGCAACAGCACGGCCAGGGTGTTGGAGTCTCGACTTTCTCTCGGGTCTGAATAAATCAACTTAATAACCCCATCTAAAAGGCGTTGCTGCTCCATCAATTTACGGCGGCGTTCCTTTGACAGACTTCTGTTCGAAAGCGAGCCCGCATTCGCTTTCATTCGATTCCTTGCATCCCGAATTGTACGGAAGGGCCACTTGGAGATGCCATAATGCCTGCTGAGGTTGGAAAAGGTTGTTCTTTTCAGTCGCAACTTTCTCTCCGCTTTTGGTCTTTCCAAATGGAACACGGCCTTGAGGTCCTCAAGTCCGATGCCAGCAGTTGTCGGCGGTTTCTGCACCTCCCTTCGAGCAGGACTGGCGTGACTGTCCGTATACCTCATATCATCGGCATAGATTGCAAACTTGCTTGGCACGTCTCGAAGTTTGTCGCTAAATTGCTTAGTTGAAAAGTCGAGCGACTTTTCACTCTCAGATGAACAGTAATGCTGCCCCGCATTCTGTTCGGATTCACTGCCTGTTCCACCGATGGAAAGGGTGCTCTGAGCTCCCGATCCGTTTGCAAGGGAGCTTGTAGACTTATCTGAGGGGGGAGATGGCTTGATGGGGCGAGTTTGAACGCAGGTGGACATGTCAGTGGGATTGAGGTGAGTGTCTGGAGAATTGGGATGGAGGGTGTTTTGAAGGAGGGCGGGTTGCTGCTTGACGGTGCTGACGTCATGCAGGTAGGGAATTCCGGCTAGGGATTCATCGGGGATGGGCTTGTCGTCCAATCGGTGGTCATCTAGTTGATGTTGAGAGGGCGACAACATGTCGCCCTTGAAAGGCCAGGCATTGTCGTTGTGGCGCTCGGTGCAGAGCAGTAAATCGTCAAGGGCTGTGATGCTGTCGTTTTCTCCGTGGTAGAAGAGTTGGTACGGTTTTTCCATGGAGGCTAAAGGTGGTTTGCAGGGGTGGAAGGATGGAAGGAGGGTGGTTGGTTTTGTGGAGTAGAGAAGACGATGAGGGAGGAAGAGGTACGGTCGGGAGCAGTAATGAAGGTATGGTGGGAGCGAGCAGATATGTCTATGTCTGCGACTGTTGAGGGATGGGTGCAGGCTTTTTAAAGGTTGGGGTGACAACAAAAAATTGGAGTAAACAGAGGGGAACTTGGGTAAATCGGAAAGGCGGGTCACGAGTTCATGGAGTGAGTGATTTTTAAAAAAGTAAAGCGATAGTTGTAGTATACGGGCCATAGGCTGAGGAGTATTATTATGAAACAGTACCTTGACGGCCAGGAGTCTGTCCAGAGGAAATAAAAGATCAAAGAAAGGCGAGAGTTTTTTTGTTTTGTTTATTCAATAGGGGAGGGGGAAGCCATTGCAGTGCGGTTTCTTAATGAATGCAGGGATGGGGAAATGATTTGAATCGTGGAAAGAATAGTTTTTGAGAACGGATTTGCAAGCAGGTTGAAGATTGGTGGGTTTCAATTGATTCGGGACGACATTGATGGACGGCGGTGTCGGGGCGGTGTTTGTAGGCGATGGATTTCGTATCTTGTTTCGTAAAAGGACAGTGTTTTTGTTTTTTTGAAAATCATTGAGAAATGGAGAGAAGAACGTGACGTTTTGCGATACCTTGCAGGGGGGCCCTTTGAAAATCGGTGAGTGACAGTTGTAGCAGTGTTGAAAATTGCGCAAGTAACGGCGACTCAGTGAAGGGGTTGGTGCGGTTAGTTAGGGGTAGAGAAGTATGGTGGATTGGGATGGTTATTTTGATAAGGGCGACGGAGAAGGCAGAAGAGCAGTTTAGAAAACATCATGAAACTGAAAAGCGTCAAGATGGCTCATTGTTTTTATATTGATCATATTATAGGATACCCCGAAGGTAGGGGTAGAGATGGGTGGGCAATTTATCCCATAATATGACACGTTATTGTGACACATATACTGTAGTATGACACATTGTATTGACCTTGTTCCTATTGAAAAATAATTTGAAAAGCAGCGGCTGTACATTGCATTGTGCATTGTACAGAATAGTGTACAGTAGGCAACATACACTAGTTTGATTAGACACGTACCGAATACTGTACGTCGTAGGGTACGCACGGTCGTGCACCGACAGGTGGCCTAAATCTCGATACTGTGCAAAATTTTAACCACTAAACAAACTGGACTGTTTACTGGTCGGCCACGAACCAGTGCAAGGCTCTGTTTATGAAAAGCTCAAAGCTCCATAAAAACGGGTTGGCGAAACAAAACAGTAACATATGATAAACTACAAGAGATGGCGTCATTTTTTTTTTGTCCTCGGTAGTGCTTATTTAATCGGGTGCCTTTTTTCTACTTTACTCATCAAAGGTCTACACTCTCCCGGGTGTACAGTACAGTACTGCATCTGGTCTACTGTAATATGTAAGCAGCGTTCACAATTACAGTATTTGACCAGCATGAACCGACAAATCTCTGTCGTACAAACAGTACTGTACAGTACTGTCTGTAGTTAGTTTTTGTTTCAAAGGTATCTTGTCCATTTACAATACAGTATTGGTTCACCGCTGCTCTAACGTATCAAAATTAAGCTCAAGAAACACACACTGTACAGTATAGTACTGTACTGTATAAGCACTCCTTCCGCTTTCTGTCGTTTGCTGGGAGCATTTTATCGAGATAATCATCACAACCAAAGCCATTTCAACGTAAACTTATCAACCACATAGCCTCACAAACAAGCAACCGCCCCACTCACAAAACTATTCAAAGCAGCCACGCTACTCACCAACAATGCAGCACAATATATCAATCCAAACACAAGTCCATTCAAAATCACCCAACCACAGATATTTCTCAAAGTACCGTGCCGACTCCCAAACCATTCAAAAAACCCCCGCACATCCCCACCCCCCCTCCCAATTGAATATCTCTTTTACATTCCACTTTCGATTTCAGGTCAACCCCGCCCCATCCCCCCCTCCCCCACACACATACATTCAACAAAGCCCCACAAACCAGTATCGAGTTCAAACAATCAACAAGCCCGCCAAAACCATACGCGATAATTCACGGAAGGGCGGGGCCGAACAAAACCTACAAACACGGCGATTACGACAGGAGAGCGAGGGGGCGGGGGGGGGGGGTTATTGAAAAACCAACACACACACATCATCATTATCACATATCCCCAACCCTCTACACAATGAAACCACAACCCACATACCCACCCCCAAACACACCATACCCTGTTCTTCTCGCGACGTATCGAAACCTCGCACCCCAACTAACCCCCACCCCCCCCCAAACTCTACTACACTCCCGTCTTTCATCATCACCCAACCCACCGCAAAACAACTCCATTCCCTTCCAAACATATCCACCCTCCCCGCGAATTCTCGGGATGGTTTTTCTAGTGATGTGTCACATGCTGCATTGACTGGAAGTGGAGCAGCGGTTTTGTGACGCGTGTGGAAGAGGGATGCGGTTTCTCGGCTACCGTTTCGGGGTGCTGCTCGAATGTCGTGCGCTGCCGGCGGATGGACGGAGAGTTGCAGCTCGGGGCTACAGGAGGATCTGCGCCAAAGTGATGCAAAAGGGTCTCCTGAACATACTGTACACTACCTTTTTGTCCACTCAGTATTACTGTACTGTGCGTTGTCCACTGTAATGAAAGGGGAAAGTTTCTCATTACAGTCCAGGTGGTTATTTGCTGTAATGTCTACAATTGAAAAAGGTAAACTCAACACCTTACCCGTTTCTCTACTGATTCGCTCTCTACTTTTCGGCCTCAACAGTGGGTTTTTGCCAATGATGGACATTTTGGATCACATCTCCACCGTCAACTTTATATTCCTTCAATCCGTTCTTGCAAACCTTGCACACCTCCACCCCCGTCGTCCTATCGCTCACTGCCACCCCACATTCCCCCTCTCCATCCTCCACATCTGCGCCACCCCCCAAATGCACATTCTCCGTTCCATTCTCCCCCGCCACCCCCCTCACCACACCATCCCCTCTCATTTCCTCTCCACAACTGCAGCAAAACTATGGACCCCTCTCGAAGATGCGCGTCTCCACGCCGCAGTAATCAAGCACGGGTCCAACTGGGTTGCAATATCTCATCACGTCGGCAATGGTCGCGACAATCGCGCCTGTCGTCAACGTTGGCACCGTCTCAACCCCCAAATAAACCGCGACCCATTCACACCGTCTGAAATCGCCGCCATTCGAACACTCCATTCCCAACATCACAACCAATGGACACATATTGCCAAAGTACTCAACACCCATCGAACAGCGGAGCAAGTCCGCGATCTCATGGTCGAACGACTCAACCCGTCCCGAAACACACGCCCATGGACCGCACATGAGGATGATCTATTGCGAAAAGCGGTTCATCGTCATGGGGCTGGACGGTGGTCACGCATCGCGCAAATGGTCCCCGGTAGGACCGATGCGAGTTGCTTTAACCGATGGACGTTTGGGTTAGCACCGCAATTGGTCAAGGGAATGTGGACGACTCATGAAGATGACAGACTCATTTCCGCGGTGGGAAAATTGCGCCAATCCGGTGAGCCATTTCATTTCGGACAAGTGGCAGAATTGATGGGAAATTCACGGCATCGAAAAGCATGCCGCACACGGTATGACAGGCTGGTGCGGCAGGGCAAGGCGGTTGGGTTGAACAAGCACCGATGTGCACGGGGTCATATTTCTAGTTTCCAGGGATAGGGGGTGAGTAAAGTGGGGTGATATGAGATCAGTTCCAAGTATGCAAGACGCAAACCATGGACATGGTGATGAGGGCGTGGTCGACTTTGGGGCTGATGTAGACGGACCAGGTGGAATTAGAGTGTCTTTTTTCTGCGGATGCTACCTCATTGCTCCAACGGTCGCGAAAGGTAAGACGCGTGGCTTTGGAATCATAAGTGATGACGAGATGGGGCTTTGTGGCGGTGGGATTTGCAAAGCCGTGGACAAGTGTGGTGTTGCGTTTCAAGGTGGGGATATGTTGAAGAGTAAAGACGGTTGTGGATTTGGAATTCTTGATGGAGAGGGCCTTGCGCGGGGGTAGGAGCGGGTATTTGGAGCGGAGGATTATACGGGAGGAGTTGGGGGAGGTGAGTTTGAGGGTGGTGTAGAGAAGAGATTTGGTGTATTGGAGTCGGAAGGGGGTTTGGAGGGTTGGGGTGTGGATGGTGAATGGGATGGATGGGGTGGATGGACGGAGGGTTAGGAGGGTTGGGGTGGAATGGAGGTAGCGACGGGAGATTATGGGAAGACCGTGGTTTGGTGGGACGGGCTTTGGGTAGCCACGAGGACGAGTGGAGGTGGTTTGGGTGGACGGGTGGAGGTAGGTTGTGGTGGTGGATTGATAGAGGGGGAGGGGTGGTGGGAAGAGGGAGGAGGGGGGTAGGGATTGGAGGTGTTGGGGATGTGATTAGTGGGGGGTGGGCGATGGGAGTGGGATGTGTGGTGGTGGGTGGAGTGATGGGTTTTGTGTGGGCGATGATGAGGGCGCGGATGGGAGGAATGTGTCTTTGGTCGCCGGGTGCGGGAGGCGGTGCGATGGGGTTGAGCGGTGGGCATTGAGATGGAATGTTGGGGGTGGATGAGGGAGAGGATAGGATGTGGTTGTGGTTGTGGTTGTGGTTGTGGCGGTAGGAGAGGAATAGGGAAGAGGGGGAGTGGGGATGGTGGTGGTATATAAGTTTGTTGATTGTCGCTGGGAACAGAATGAGCAGAATGGACGGGGTGCGGCCTGAGCTGCTGTTGTGCACAGCACTGGAAAAAAAGCAGCCATGGAGTGATACGGCCAATTGAAGCTTTTGCTTTGTTTCCCAAAATGCTAGGCGGGCGCGATTGGCACAGGATCATCAAGTTGATGGCGAAAGTTTGGCACAGCCGCCACCTATTGGTTTCGATTTGAAAATGACAAATTTTCAACACGTCAACTCGGGCAATAGCAACGCTCCATACCGCCAATACCGCCGCATCCTTTTTGCTGGCGCCTTACTGTACATATTGTACCTTATTTGTACAGTGCGACATTGGAGGGTTTTTTGGTTGAAACTGGGCTGTTTTTCTCGATCAGTGCGCAGCGCGCACGACATAATGGCGCCTTTTGGCATTGCGGCTCCGCCTGCCTCTCCACTTGATGCCGATCATTCTGATCATCTGCTCATCACAACGCCACGGCGCAACTTTTCCTACCCGAATCAAACTATTTACAGTATGTACAGTATCTACTCTAGCCAATACAGTACAGTACTGTGCGTCATTCAAGAAATGACATTACAGTACTTTCGAAAACATAAATTGTGCATCCTACTGTACATCACAGGCTCGCATCACACTGTAAGCCTCCACTTTGCCCCGACCAACACAGCGCTAAAGGCGGCTTTTAGTCAGGAGTCCAACCAAATGTTCACCACACCAATGCAGAGCACAAGCGCCCAGCGCCACCTTGCAAACCAAGATCCCACCTTCCATCGCATCCAATTACAGCAACTTACAGTCCACCATTTCCATCACACTCCCAAAACACCTTACAATCTCCCCACTCCTCTACCTCCCTCCCCTCCCCACTCCCCCCATCCCCAAAACAAAAACTCCACAACCCACAAATGCCCCCCCAAGTCTTCATCCCACCCCCTCCCCCTCCCATCCCCGCCCCTCAAAACTCCCCCCCCACTCTGCACAGCACTCCCCCCAAAACGCATCGGCCAACTAGCCAACGACCTTCAAACCGCCTTTCAAACCGCGCTGCAAGCCCGTCATTCTCGCCTCTCCCTTCAACTCCCGCTCGGTGCAAAGCTGGAACGGAGATTCGCCCGCGGGTAGAATCTATCACCCAGAAACAAAAGGCCGGAGATCGAGAGCTTGCACGATTGGTAGCCGCTTTATTTGAAGGTACTGGACTTGTGGTGAGTGTTATGTTTGGTGTCAAGGAGGATGCGGAAATGGCGAGGAGATTGTGGGGGGGGAGGATTGAATGTGAGGTTGGATGTGTTGGAGGGGTGGGAGGAGGGGTTTGGAGGGGGGGGAGGGGGGGGAGGCGGTTGATGTTTATGTGGTTGTTGGTGGTGTCGGTGTTTTGGGGGAGGCTGTGGCGCTTGCGAAGAGGTGGGGGAGGGATAAGTTGGTTGTGGTGGTGAATGCGAATTCGGATGGCCTGGTTTTGTCGGATGCTATTCGAACGGTTTGGGAGGAGTTTGTGCATGTTTATTATTATCAGCCGGATCCGCACCCGCGTTGGAAGGGGGGGGTGTTGTTTCGCAAGTTTCCGCACGGTAGGTTTGGTTTTTCTTTTTGAGGGGGGAGGGGAGGTTGGCGTTTTGAGCTGTTGCTGACGGTGTTTTGTGATTTTTGGGTGTGTTTGCGGGTTGGGGTGGATGTGGTGTGATGCAGATTGGGTTTTGTGTCGCTTGTCGCCAATTGGTTTGCTGCAAAAACTGCTGCAAAGTGAGGAAAGGCCGAGTTTGGACCGCATTGGTCGGGTTTTGCAATCGGAGCAGGAAAAATCCAAAAACTCTCTTTTCAACAGGTTTTCCACGTTTATTGATCGCAACATGTCGTGAATTGCGCAAATGGTATCATGGGTTGACTCTTCTCGCCTTCCATAGTCCAGTTTCAGCAACTTGGTCATGCTCGTCCTCGGCGGGATTGCAAACTTTCGGCGCGCTGGTGTTGAGCTCGTGAATTTCTCGCATGAATGGGGCACTGGACAAATCGAGGATGTCTACGAAATCAGGGTCCAACTCTCCCGTGCAAAAGTTTTCGGGGGCTATGTCGGTTGGCTCGATTTGTTGAAATTGATCCGCGTGGGCGCGATCCGCGGCTGGCATCGGCCATGTCCACCATTCACGTTGGTTTTTGTAAAGAGAGTTCCAGAATTGTTGTGACACGGGGTGTGAATGTGGAAGAAAGGTGAGGACACCGCTTATACGAAATTGAAGGGTGGAGTGTGGAAAGTAGCAGCATAGCTCGGCGTACGGAGAGTTTGCGTGTTGAATGTCGTGGCATTTTCCACTGCGAGTGTCAGTTATGAAAAGCAGGGAGGTAGGGGTTAGACGACGAATGTTTACCGTGCGTACGGCGGGACGACCAGCGTAGCGCGGATTGGATGGACCACGGATGGTGGAAAGTTGGGCAATCAGTGAAGTTGGGGTGGCGTTGGGCTCGCTCGTTGTCCATGCAGAGTGGAGTTGAGTTTGCCAGGGAATCGGGGGCGAAGGTGCAGTCATGATGGTGCGGAAGGAGCGGTAGATGGGGGATGCTTGTGAGGCGTGAAATGGACTTTGTGTAGTGCTGGATGGTGTGCTTGGTAGGATGACGGATCGTGCAACCATTAGCTTGTAGTGTACTGTACAGTAAGGTGTGGTACAGACAATACAGCTACAGCACCATGCGGTACAGAACACGACTGTAAATTTATTCGAGGGTACATGTGCCGTGCGTGCGTATTGTACAGGAAAGTGGGACAGGAATACAGTTGGAAAGTTGGGATCCAGTGAGCAACTGCATATCAGGGGTCCGAATGCGCGACCGCATCGTAGATGATATGGTGGTCGGGGAGAATAGAGAAACAGCTGAGTGCAGCATCTGCGGAATCCGCATTGCGACCTTCACCCACATCCCCTTCCCCCTAGGAGGACACGGCTACGCGCTTTGTCAGGTTTGCACAGAACACGAGGTCCTTGAAATCGCTCGCTGTTCACCAATGCATGCACACAACTGCAAGCTTGAAACTGTTTGCAGGGGGGAGTGTAAATTGGCTTTCGGCATGGGCAGGTGCTTGTATTGGGCGTGTATGGCATGCTTTGATTGTCGGTTACAAGGTGAGAGTTGTGTGCAGTGGATGCGGTTGATGCTGGGCGTGGGGTTTTTAGAGTACGAATGGGATGGCAACGAATGAGGGAATTGATGATTGAGAGTCGGTTTGGGGTGCAGTGAGTACCGGAATGTTTGGGTGTGTTGGGTTGGATGGGAGTGGCAACCGTTGAGGCAGGGTTACGGTGCGTAGTATGTGCATGGCATTTGTTGAGATTTTGGGTTGGTTTGTTGTTTTTGAATCACGGGGCCGTGGCGGGATGGTGGTTTGTTGGGATATCAAGGTTTCAGTCGTGGGTTGAAGATTTGTTGGATTGTTTCGGAGATGGAGCAGACGTTGGATTTGGGTTGAGGTGTGGAGCGTGACTGTGAGAATGGTTTGAGTGTTGTTGTTTGTGGAACTGGTGATGTTGTTGCAAGCTGTGGATGGCGAGTACAGATTCAGTTGGGAGGGTACTGGGCTCAACTGTACTGTACAGTGCAGTACAGTACTGCAGGGTATGATTTACTGTAGGCTGCAAATTGCCGCGGAGCAGTGGTTTCGACGTTTCGACTTTTCGACAATGAACCCCGACAGGGTCCCGTACGGTACTGTACACCAGGTACCGTAATGGACCGAGCGTACAGAAAATGACAAAATAATATTGTTTCCGAAAAAAACTTTTTGGTACAAAACATGTAGGATGTACTGTAAGCTATCGCCGAATGCTGATACTGTATGAAAGATCTTAAGCTGTATGTACAGTTTTGTGTACATGTGTTGTACAGGATTAACGTCGGTACAGTGAAGCGCTCTGTGTATGCTTTTTATCCCGTTGGGGAAATGTGGGGTGCTTTTGATATTTGAAAGATATGGTCGGTTGTGGCCGGAATATCTTACAGGGTGACTAGTAGTAGCTCTTAAATTTCCCTCAAAAGCCGCCTCAAGGCCGCCCAGCAGACAACCTGCGTTGGTAACTACGGCCGCGGCAGCGTGGGTGATTGATGTTAACGACAATAAATTGTGGATTGCAGAGTCTGAAATACATCTAGGATTATTTCGACTTCAGTTTTTACTAATTTGCGCACAAATCTGTTCCAAAAAGAGTTACGGCCGCTCACCACTCGATGGTCAACACTACGTTTTTTTACTGCCTCGAAAATAGTCTACAGACAATTTGATTGTCTCTCAACACTCTACGGTCTTTAACTGCCTTGAAAATAGTCTATACACAATTTAATTTCGAGCACTCATGAGTACAGTGTCAAACACAGCCACACTAGATGAATAATAGGCATCAAAACATCAGACGAATCATTTGCAGAAACAGGCGTTTGTTGGGCAATACAGTACTCTTTTAAAAGCCCCTTCACCGTGTCTGGGTGACATTTACGAAAAACAGTTTGCGAGAACATCGATGGTGCTTTTAAAAGAAAAAGTGATATGAATAGCTTAAAGGCATCTTTGATCAGTAACAAAGTTCTGGAAGACATGTGATCCACTTCCCATTCTGTCTCGAGATTCGGCAAGTCTTGGCGAAATTGTGCAGTAGAACAAGATGTCAACTTTAGAAAATTGGATATGATATGCTACTCTGCAAATCTTGCGCTCGCAGCCGTCCATATTGTACACAGTTCTCCAACGTACCGAAAGCACACAAAAACCTATCCTAATTCAAGCCCACTTGCGTCCACCGCGTTGCCCTGTTTTCCCTTACCCAATTACTTTTACCAACCTCCTGTGATTCTTTACGGAATCTATCCATCAAACGTCATCATGAAACTGCTCATTCGGCTCTGCGATTCATGAAACTTATAAGCATACCCCTGCGGTACACTTGCTGTGTGTGGCGACACATGATTCAGCCATCATACTAGGATTAGGGGTCAACACCGATTCTTTATTGCGTAAATTTTCAATGTGCGGCATATCGTCATGAAGCCCAACACATCAGTGAGAGGATTCTTCAACCCGCATTTGCACACTTGGTCAAATCAACGCCGGAGCAGTCTTGAGATTGTTCCGGATTGGATTTCGTCTACCATCACTACCGTTTTTAAATTTCTGCAATTACCGTAGTCAACCCAACGGTAATGATACAAACCGTATTGACCACGTTTGCATCATCATTCATACTGCACTGGAACGTGACGAAAACAATGCAAAAGTTAAAACAAGAGCCGCTCGCATGACCCACGTTTGCACCCTTCTGTGAAACAATGCTGGTGTGCCCCACGATTCGGAAACTGAAAAAGAAACGGTTACAAGTTGTACTATACTGTACGCCGTAGTGTATCTGGTTTGCTAGATAAAATTTCCAACAGTACCGTACATGTAGAATATTCCAACTGCAGAGGGGTAAACAACAAATCCACGCAATGCATGCCGCAACAATGCAAACCCCGGCCTAGATTTGTTGTCACTGCCGTCATTCCCTCTCTGGTTCCCCCCCTTTTACTCATACATACCTCTCTCGCTCTTCCCTTTGTAGCAAACCTTCTGTCAGCTGTAACTGCCAGTCTGGCAAAAAATTGAAAATGTGTCTCTAAATCTCTTGCGGCCTTGTGAAAACTCAAAAGCAACAAATAGAAAAGAACAATGAAAAGACTCTTCTCTTACACCCCCTTTTAGAAAACTAAAAGTGTGCACATTGCGCACGTCCTGAGATTTGTTTCAATAAATTTCAATCTGCACTTTCAACCCTTTTCCATAAACGTCTCTTGCAAGAATCATTCTGTACTGTACAGTACGTGTTTATATTCGTCAGTAAGAATCTATCGTAGCGTACTCTTTACCCTTAAATTCGCACCGCAAATACAGCGTGGACATTTGCGGGTAACTTTACTTGTCACATTGCACCACAGTACTGTACCGTACAGTACGGTACAATATACCGTACAGTACAGTATATCCAATCGAGTACGTAGACAGTACAGTACAGTACAGTACAGTATACTGTATTTACAGCGTGTAGCGTAATTCTAATGATGCAAAATTCATTCAATTGCAGTTCTCGCACAAGCCCAGTTTTATCTACCCAGTGCAGTATAGTGTACAGTACTGTACAGTACTGTACTGTTCTGGACAACACAGGCAACAAATCTGAATAAAATTGCTTACCCACATTCGAAATTTCCGAGCCAATTTAATCGTCCACATCAACAATGTCGCTATTCTAGCCAGTGGCGCCTCGTTTTCTTCACATGTCCAAATTGAAATGCCAGGTGAGGAGATGGCTCAGCAGCACATTACTAATGGACAGCCTATCCGTTTTCCTAGCGCACCTTGTGTCAATACGTAATTGAAGATTAGGTCAACACAATGCCTAGTTGATCACGATGCGAGTAGCTGTTTCCTTATTCCTATGCCATCATCATTATCATAATGCGTGATTGTAGAGGGGAGTGGCGGCCCTCGCAGCTTTTGTAACAAGATCAATTCGTGACTCGACGGAATCAACTCCATGGAAAAGGTCGGCAGCAGCAAACCCTTTACTGTCCACTGTAACCTACTTTTGACCAATTCATGGTCTCATATGTGCCTAATCATAGTTTCCCTCCCGCCAAACGAGGAAACCAATGATTTTACTCACCTCATGGTTTCGAGAGATATATTTGGATGTTCGCTCTCAGTAGCAGAAACTATTTGTCGCTTTTATACCGTTTCAAGGCATAGCTTACTTATGGCTGTATGAGTTTAGCCACTTGAACATTTTATTCTATCTTTAACTGCAATGAAACTACGAGATACAGTATAGAAAGAGTCTTCATTACCAAATTTTCAATCCAAATCTTGCATCTCTCCAACTTGAAAACCCCCAGCTATCACTTGGTATATTTATCGCGAGAGGAGCAACTTTTCCTTTACATGAGGTCGCAAGCAGCATTAACAAGTATCACTACTCAATAATAGGCTCTAGTCTGGGACTAGGCTCCGGATATTTCCCCAGGAATTGCAGACAAGACTCACGGAGTACAACTGTTTCCCTGTCTGCAATTCATAAACATGTCAAGTTAGGCTTCCAAAAATGCTACCTTGGGAGACACAGTAAAGGATACCTGATGGAAACGTATTGGCGGGGCTGGTATTGGCGGGGCAAACTGATTCAATCTTATGCTGTGAAAACTGAATCCGGCACTTTGCCTCCAGAATGCAGCACTGTATGTCACTCATGTACTGTACATTTGCCAGAAAAATGTCTCCATTACTAACGACACTCTCTTCAACGAAGTTGCAAGCAGTCTGCTGATAAAATAGAAGCGAAATAGCTTCCTGCGTTTAATCCTCTGATATTGGGGTTGCATGCTACCTTTTTGAAACACGGTATGTATCAAAGCGCTGAAATTCATGGGATGCCCAACCTTTGTATAACTCGTAGTAAACAAACCTCATTTAAGAGGGAACAGCAAACCTATCACAATTACGCATTCAAAAACCTGCCGGTAGTTGAATACTACAGCGTGGTACTCGGTAAAAGTCACAAATTTACCCATCACTTGGCGCTTCATGTGCTAGACCATGTCGCATAAGGGGGCTGTCTAGCCAGGTTGAAACATTCCCCTCCCTTAGCGCTGTGTTTGTATTGTATGTCCTGCCCAAATCAAAAAAATCTCTAGGCCAAGATAAAGTCTGGAAGTAAATGACAGGTTGTTCAAATACAAGAGTTTTCGGAGTCCCACGTTGTATTGATGATGCTAGCATTAGCAACCATTTACTGCATCGGCAAGCATTACAAAAAGTTCAAAAATTTCGTTATTTTTTCGCGATTATTGTGTCATGCTACAAACCCCCTGACTAACTTTTACCAAAATACGGATTACTGCAATTTATATGATTTTTTTACGTTTTCCTTAGCCAGATGTGAAGGACAGCCTGCCATTGGGTCATTTTTCATAACACGACATAGTACCCCTCTGCTAAGCTAGCAGGTCTTTAAAGACTTCCATCTCGGTCTTTAGAGCCCTTGGTGTCTACATCATTCTCATCCGAGGAACGTATCTTGACTTCCACCTCCACTTTCTACTCTAATTTCCCGGTAAGTTTCTACGTCGCTTACGCAATTGCAAATCCCTACTCGTTCCGTCCGTGACTTGCGCCAATGATATCTCGGCAATTTACATTACATCACCTGGATGTGCATGGACTGAAGCGATCCACTCGTGATCTCGGACATTTGGTTAGAAACGTCTCGATTTTCAATGTGACATGCGTGTTCACATGATCTGCGATTTCCTAGTTTCAACCGTTTATAGACACCGGACCAGGGCCCCTTTCTAACCCCCCATTCCCAACCGAATAACCGCCTTACTGCTGTTGAACATCCCAAAGACGCCGCCTCAATCTCCACCCCCAAAATCCTACCACTATCTTTTCATTTTTGAAATCATGGCTGCTTCCGCCATTTGGAGTGTCCCCTTGGCATGGGGCATCTCATTTCTTCCACACATCGCCCGCACTGTTCTCGTCTCCGTTAAGGGCAAGATGGACAACACCAATCCGCGTGACAAAGCTGGTCAAATAGCCAGTCTACCAAAGGAATATCAAGGCCTCGCCGTGCGCCTTGCCTCTTGTCACAATAACCAGCTGGAATCACTCGGATACTACGCCGCAGGGGTCGCCGTAGCAGTCGCGGTGCGTGTGCCTCCTGAAACCCTCGCAAAGCTTACTGGGTTTTACATCAAGAGCCGTATTGCTTATACGTTTGCGTATGCAATGCCACAGGTCGGCAAGGGAGTGCTTCGGAGCCTGACTTTTGTTGGATCGATGACGTCCATCGGCCTGTTGTATGCAGCCGCGGCCGAGACGGCGATTGCAAGTTACTGAGGGCTATGAAGCTGACCGACTGTGCTATCGTTGGGGGAGTGGCGAGAATTTCAATGAGGGTCATCGCGGGTCAACCTTGCCCGACCTTGCAATTACAGCGCATTGTACCCAATGGTATAGTTAAAAACGTTCAGGCATGAATTGTCTCGCAGTGTCTGGCTAGAAACGCCTTCATTTCATTAATAAATTTCATTAATAACAAAACTGTATATTTACAGTAGACAGACTTACAGCACTACACTGCACTGTACAGTACTGTGCAGCAGCCGTCTTGTACAGTACTGTATAGTGATGTTCGGAATAAATAAAGTGACTAATTATATTACCAGCAATTAATTAATCAGTTAATTATATTACTCTGGTAATTAGTGCCGTGTTGTAGTATTTACAAATTAATTGCCTCCTAAAGTTATAACCTAGGCGTTAATTAATTACCTCTATGTGATAACACGAAGTAGTACCATGAAAATTGAACTCCGAACCAATCAGATATCAATTAATTACACTCGCTAGTGTCTATTGGACCGTTGTCCTCATATGAGGACTACTTGTAGCACTTCTTTTTCACTACAAATTGTGTGTGTTTTTTTACCTCAGCGCATTTCGTGTCCCTCCGCATTAGTTCATGAGTGTAGATGGCCGATCAAAACAAACTTTTCAAGATTGTTGACCTCGGTTAAGGCTAGAGCAATTTTCCCTCACCAGCTTCCGTTCTTCACAAGAAGTTGTGAAAACGACTTCATTTTGGAAGCTAAAATAGTTCGTATTATCGTGGGGGGTTTCAGAAACGAGGGCGCATGTACAGTAAAAATTACTGTGCTGTAACTTAACATTAAAAACCTTTTTTCCAGTAAAGATTTGGGGCTTCCAAAACATTTACCTTTCCAAAATGTAACGGAAATTGTCCTCACATGAGGACAGTGCATGGTCGGATAGACACTAGTACAAGGATCTCATTATCTAGACGCCACATGGGAAGCGCCAGAGCTCTGAGGTGCTACCAATTGCATAATGTCGCCAGAAGGGCAGGTTTTTTATAAAAGATCCTAAACTGAACAACCTTGTTCTTTGAATACTTTTTGGCATGTTGACGAGCTCAACTTCAAGCTTAACCAACATTTCTGATCCTCAAGTTGTCAGATTAGAACGTAGTTGGTGTCAGAATTAATATAAGACCCAAGCAAAGAAGCATAACATTTACTTAAACAAATGATAATGTGGTTTTTGATGAATAAAGCGATCATAAAGTAAAAAGCATATATCCTGGTTGTCGGCTGAACCTAGAAGGGGATTTGTGTTTCTTCAATTAGTTGTAGTGCAATTGGCACTCAGACTGTACTGCCATCGACAGAGCTGATTTTGGTGATCTTTTTTTTGACCTGATTCATTACTAACTAGCAGGCCCTGTACTTCACAGTAAGGGCAATTTTCTTTTGTCGCTCACCATTATTTCTGGTACTGTATACTCACCCGATGGGGCTTGAGTGCTTCTAATCTGGACCACCCGGCCCCCAAATTGGACCTGATATTTTCGCAGGTGAAAGGCACCTATTGGGCCAAGTGCCGAATTTACTTATCTCTAACTTGGATTTCCCTAACTTGGCTGGCCCTAACTTCACTCACCCGGTCGTCGTAGATAATTCTCACCTAGTTAACTGGAATTTATACCTACCTGGCCACTAGGGCCCCAGATTAAACAGCCACCCCGGTGTTGGCTCTGACCTTGACCCCCAACGTCCGCCTTTGCAGAAATCTTGCCAACGGCAACTTTGGCTATAGCTACGTTTATCCTCCCGGGTCCCCCTTTCTATTTCCCCCCTCTCTATCCAATATCATAATACCTCTTTTGTTGTTTGTTTGTTACATTTACTCACACTTGGCGCCCCGGACTCCGGCGTCTATTTATAAACAGGAACGTCAAGGTTGTCGTTGGTGACAACACTCTTATCTCCAAAGGAGATATTCAGCACTGCTAACCCACTACTACATCTTTTTTGTCCAGTATTACACTCCTAGTGTATACGATTCTTTGGAATCGATCGTTATCGAGGTTCTAGCATTCCGTGGATCACGGCCCGGGCTTGCAACCTGGAGGACAAGTATACCATCCAGCCGTCCAAGGAACCCCCCCGCTTTTCCAACCCTATTTCTCCTCCCCGTCGGCGAGCTGTGCTACTGCATCCCAATATGCTTAAAGAGAAAGAGGGACAGCAAACACCCTGTGGGTCTTGGTGTGTGTGTGTTAGGTTTCTCATTGTCTGACGGTGTTCCGTTCCTAAACGAGAAGAACCGCGCACCGCGCATTGCACTACAATAATCCCCAACTTTTAGAAGACATTCTGCCATCCCTGCAGTCAGTCTAGACCTTTTCATCCACCGAATACTTCCTGTAACACTAAAGACGCGCTCTGAAGTAGTTGAGGATGCAGTCGGAGAAAAAACCAATCGAGCAACCTGAGCCAGCAATGGGAATGAATTACAGTTTTGTTTACAAAATTGCAACGGAAACGTCTTATTGGTTGATCTGGCGGTTGCGAGATACATCGAAAATTCTTGCTCGATACTCGTGAGATTACCTTCCTGCTCCGGAGACTGAGCGTTCTCAAAAAAAGGAGAGTAAGTGGTCATCATCGTTTTCGTTTTCACCGGCCGTGGAGGAATGAGAGACATTAATCGGTACTTGACTGTTGTTGTCGGGAAAGAACTGAGACGCCATTGAACTCATGATCTTGAGTGCTTGAAGATCAGAAAAACTGCATGCATTCACTCCTCCAAGTATTTCTCTATGTTTCATCTGATTGAACTGGAATTTGAGAAGAGTTGCAACGTGAGCGCAGTATTCGGCGAGTTTGCAACCACGATTGTTCTTCTCTCGCCTTTCGATTATCCAACTTGATAAAATTGATGCCAGTTCACATAATTTTGATCCTCTGTCAGGCTTTTCTTGTAAGGTCTGAAGTTTACTTAGAATTCCAGCTGTACATAAATTCTTCAGATGCGTAATCGGACCTGAATCTTTCCCTAATATTTTTTGTTTACTGGTCAATTGACTTAAACATGTCCAGAAGAGCCTCTAGAATTATTCTTTCTCGAACAGTTATCGGTCACCATGTCTTTCCCCTGACTAGGTCACTTTGTCAGCAAATAACTTGTCGGTAGCAAAAGTAAGGAAAGACTCGAGATACAAAAACATTCTTATCATTACAGCTGTAGATCCCCATCTTGTCCTGACATCTAACAAACGCCTCAAAATCTCCTTGTTGTCGGACTTCAATTTTGTAAAGAGATACGTAGCAGTAACAGACGACTTCTTGAAAAATTTCAGAGCTCCTCTAACGTTTCTCAAAGCTGATAAAACTTCCGGTAAGTTCAGACAGTTTCGCACAAAAAGCTGATACGAATGAGACGCACATGCAATACGACACCACGAAGACCTGAATGGACTGATTCCTGAATGAAATTTTTGGCCTTTCCCTTTTTGAGATTCGTCACTACTTTCGTCAAAGAAGTTTAATGGGATACAAGGAAGATCTTCGGGTAAACTCTTTGTAATGTTCATGTCAAACTCATCTTGATTGGCGCGATCCTCTGCTTCTGACCCTCCTGAAACCTCAGGAGATTCGTCGCTCGCTGAATCCCAGACTCCCATGACAAAATGGTCATAATGAAAAGATCCAAAGTTTATTATTTCTTCTGATATGGGAACCGAACCGAGCCCTGATTCATCATATTGCCCTAATGCCGAATGATTCTTACTGGTTTTATTCAATGATGAGTGATGTATCTCAGCAATACGACCTTCCTCCTCGGATGTCAGTTCAACTTGCTTTTTAGCATTAGCAGCAGAGTCAGTTGTACCAAACGCCAATTTTTCCAAAAATTCGCCCTTCCTAGCAGCTTAAACCAAAACTTTTGAAAGCTCCTCACCAGTGTGCCGGCCGATAATCTTTCCACAACATAATAAACTCGATTAAAAATTCCAGTCACTGTCAATGTAGGAAAATGTCAGCGATGAATAAGATTCGTTATTCTCAGAAGTCCATACGTCAGTTGTTGCACATAGAACATTGATCTCCCGAAGTGCTTCAGCTAGCCCTATGTCAACCATTTCTTCGGACTGATTTAATATCTTATGAACAGAATGACGACTGATTTGATTGAATTACGGTGCGACATAATTCATTATCTTTCTGTAGTGCAATCCGGGTTCGGGTCCGGCCGGTAGACCAGAGGATGTAGGGCGATCAGAGTCTGGCTCCGGAAGACCGGAAAGTAGATCGGAAAAGACCAACAAAAAAGGGGAACCAACAACAACACAACCAACAACAACGCGGAGGGCGAAGAAAGGGGAGAGGGATGAAGGTGGTATGCTACAATTCAAGCGCGACCGAAGTGACGCCCAAGGGATGAGCCTTGTAAAATTTCCTGGAATCGTAGGTCTCCTGTACGCAGTAGGTTTGCTCAGCTGAAGGGGCCTGAATTTCGGTAGAGGGCGGTGGTAGAGTGGGAAAGACGCGGGACGCGCCGGAGAGAAAGGGGACGCTTAGACTGAGTCGGTTCGCAAATGCACGCGCGCCGGCTTCGCCGGGAAACAGGGGGGTCACTCGATCGTGCTTCTCACTTCCAAAACGAGAGGAGTTCGGAGCCTCCGACGGTACGATTTACAATTGAAGCAACTCACTGGCTCCTATTTCTATTAGTACAACTTGCGCTGCTTGAGCGAAATAGCTTATCGCTACGAAAATCAGCGATTAGATAGGCTTGTGGCCGGAAAGCCACCTCGTACCAAATATCCACAAAGTATCCAGTGTCAGAGCGCTATGAGCTCTACATTCAGTAATGCGTGCCACGGAGGGCCACGCTCTATGCAAGAATATCTAGTGTGACCACCCATGCCACGCTGCCACCTGCACATCCTGTCAGTGTAGTGCACATTGCACTCTGTAAGTGCCAAACTTGTTAGCCAGGTGTAAGCAATGTGTACATACAGTAGGTAGCCTGCTTACTGTGCTGCGACATGCGGTAGTAGCCTGGCCTTGGCCCACGTCGATTAGTGAATAGTAACATCCAAGAAAAGTAAACCATATCATTCCGGAATAGCTTCCATCATTTCCTTCACTGCGCACGATCGGCGGAGACGCACACCTGCCTACCGCCTTGCACCACACTTTCTGAAACCATTGTCTTTTACAATTGAAGCCGGACGTTCGTTTACAGAAACCCATTCAGCGCAAAATTTTGCGAACAATTGCTGCGCTGTTCCGGACTTCGATAGTTTCGTGACTGCTATTATCTGCATACCAACCTTGACCGAGCTTGATACGATAGCCGAATTTGAATTGCGATTGCCGAAAGGAACTGGAATGTCGACGGTTTTATGCTTTGATGCAAAATAGGCTCTCAAATTTATGGCCCCCTCCCTAATGCACCAACTGTCTTACAAAGCTTACACTTTTACTTGAGTTTTTGGGCCGCCCCTGACAACCTTCGGCGCTGAACGTCAACAAAGGTGAAAATAGGGTTGTTAGAATTGCCACTATACGGGACCCATTCTTCAGTATGATTTCCAACTGGGGTAAGGCGAGGCAATGGACGCAGTGCTTTGGTGGCCATGTTTTTGTTGATGCTCTCTTCGGCGGACCTTTTTTCATGAAGAGGTTCTTTGGACGGCGATAATCTTTCTTGTTTGGAAACAGATATTGTTTTGTTGGTCTGAGTGGATAAACAGGAATCGTGTGTGTTGATGTGAACTCACTGGATAAGGTACCATTCTGAATACAATTCTTCATTGTTCTGAAGTAATTGGTGTCTATCTGTGGAAATTATTAATATCCAGTAACAAGACCCGAAAACCTCGACCCAGTTTCGCGGTTCTCGCTTTTCTATGCGAGAGAAACGCTTCAGAGTGGAGTAGATATCAGCGGGAACTACTGCCCGAATTATCAAAGTCTTACATAACAGTTGCTGCTACAGTACCAAAAGAGACAATTCATCCCTGTGCCATCGACAGTACTTTAGCGAAACATAATTTTTGTTGCCCAAATTTGGGGGGGGGGAATTGTGGTGCTTAAGTGATTAAAAATTATGTAACGCGGCCTGCGGCCGAACCGTTGCAACAATTGGTTCTTGCAAAGTAAATGGCGTGTGTTTATTGGTTAGTGTGTGTAGCTTTCGTGGTGCAAAAGTCAACTGCTTCATGCAGTACTGGGTTTGCCAGCGGCTTCAAAATGGGACGTATGACAGGAGCACCAATAGAAGTTGACTGTTCTTCATGCAGCAGCAAGAGATCATGTCTTTTGCGAACTCTTGGAAGCGCTACGTAAAGCTTTCCGGCACAAAAGAAGTTGGAGCCAGCGCCAATAGTCATGCCCTGCAATGTCTGACCTTGTGCCTTGTGTACCGTAGCTTCAAAGGCGAGTCGAATCGGTTTTTTAATAAGAACCGAAAATATCGACCCGCTTCGCGGGGTCTCGCTTTTCTATGCGAGAGAAATGCTTAACTGTGGAGTAAATATCGGCGGGAACTACATTTTTCATGTACAAAAATGAGCCTTAACGATACTGCAGAGGTCGGGTTTGTTGCGAATCAAGCCCTTTCTCAGAACAGCGAAGCACTTTCTACTTCCTGGAACAAATCCTCTACAGACTTTGTGCTCCAGTACCACGTATGATTGGTTTACTCATTAATTTTCTTCAGTACTTGTAAAGGGTCGCTAAAATTGACTAGCCTTGGTGCGGGAGCCAAAACCTCTGCATGTTCCTACCACCAATCGCTGAAGCTGTACACGTGGACCCAATGGCATAGTTGAACTCTTGAAAAAGCCGAGAGGATACCTTCGCCTTAAAGCTTCCGATATGGGCCGCGACGGCGGCTGCATGCTCGTCGACCACCTTGGATGTGGTCTCTGAAGGGCATCCCAGGGAATCAAAGGCTAGCGGGACAAGCGGTCAGCCGAGATACGGGCGTAACGGTGAGGCATGGCCAGGAATAGCAGCGATTTCGGTCGCAAAGTCTCTCAGTTTCCGTCTTTCTGCCGCATTGGCGGCCGCACGCGCTTCCCGGGCTCCCTTGAATCGGAAGCACTGTTGGAAATGTGAGGAGACTGTGATGTCATATTCAGCCGGGAGAGGGGACGTAGGGTGTTCCGGAGAAGCAATCGAGTGGACGAGTATGTCGGCAAGTCGGGCGTCCAGTCCGGGAAATAAATACGGGACTTCATAGTGGACGCCAGCTCCAGCGGCTTTGAACAGGTCTTCGCCGAGGACTTTTGCCACTGCTTCGTGGCGGTTCTTCCAACTGAGAACTTATGTACAGTACTGTACAGCACATTACAGTACTGTAAATACATAACATACTGTATTACAGTAATGTATGTACAGTACACTACAGTACAGTGTACTGGGCATACATAGCATACTGTATTACAGTACTGTAAAGTATACTGTACTACAGTACTGTGCAGTGTATTGCAATACTGTAGTATACTTTATTACTGTACTGTACTGTACTACAGTACTGTGCAGTGTATTACAGTACTGTATAGTATACTGCACTTTATTACTGTACTGTAGTATTACAGTACTGTATAGTATATTGTACTTTATTACTGTACTGTAGTACAGCACAGTACAGTATGTCATGTATGTACAGTACTGTACACATCTTCTGCACCTCTCCCATTCTTCTACCATCGTCTCGAAATTAGGTACTGCAGCCAGCTGCACTAAAAAGTAAAGTCAGGCATGCCTTAGAATCGCGGCCAATGGGCGCAGTTTCACGTCAGCTTGGCACCAGTCCATTGGCCAAAATCAGTAATACACCCACCGAGCGTCAAGTGTTGAGAAATTTTTAAGAGCCATGCGCAGCATAGTGCAAGCGTGCACTCGGTTTGCATTGGTCGGAAAAAAATTTAAATTCGCTAATTTATGAAAATTCAGCAACCAAAGAGAACAACGCTTTGCTGCTGCCGATAATGATGATGCTGATACTGAAATTTTTGATTGGCTCTCATTTTGTGGATTTTTGACAGTTTCTTCGTGGGTCGTACTCAAAAGGGCTCAAAGTTGGCCGGACTTGCGTGCCATTATACAGAATTGCGTGGCAAAATACAGAATGTGCGATTTTGGGTATTTTTTCCTACATTTACTGTACACTGTAACTTACTTTGTCTGGCGCGCTACTGGCGATTTTGCCTACTTTTTCAACATTTACTCTAATACAGCCCTCCTTCTAACCCCTATAAAATCAGTATGTCACTTAATCATTACTATAAGGAGAACAAGACCCGAAAACCTCGGCCCCTCATCAATGGATCTCGCTTTTTTATGTGAGAGAAACGCTTCAGCGTGGAGCAAATATCAGCGGGAACTACATTTCTCTATATTTGTGTGTTTACTCATTTTCAAGTGGCGCATATGTTTTTTGGCCAGCGAGATGAGTAAAGAAGAAAAAAACCATCACCGGCCTGTCCCACCTGTCTAGTCATGATAGAATCTCGGAATTCATATATTTCTACTTCTACATACGGGACAGACCTTGCTTACCCTTTTACTTTCCCGGCAGATGACTTTGTTGACTGTAGTGGATACGCGAGGGTTTATTCCTTGTCCGAGATGCTCGAGAGAGGAACTTCACTTTTCCACGTGTGGGAACTTGAAAAGTGTACATGTGGCCAAATTAGAACCTTAGTCAAATTAGAACCTACAGTCAGTGCTTGGTCAAACTTGACGTTGCATACTTGCACTGCCTTAACTGACAGCGCAGTGCACTTTCAATAAAAAGACAGGGGATGAAGGACTGGCAATGACCAGGCTCCTCCCAAGGAAGTTCATCATCTTTTTTCCTTCAAGATTCCTAGGGGTATTATTTTATCGGCACTTGGTGCTATCCGGAGGTATCAGAGCAAAACAGGATGTTACATTCCGCTCGTAATCGGACAGAAAGGCAATTCTAATACATATTTTGGCCTTCTGTCGGATCGGGAGAACTCGCAGCACGGGCAAATTTTTGCCGAAATACCGGGCGTGGGGTTTAGGCGCACACCAGGTAATCGCTGGTTGAACTATTGTTTGTCTCCCCCGCCCGGTGAGCAGACCGGAGGCTCAGATCAGGGTTTATATAGACAGCTCGAATTATCCAAACCTTACCAAAAAGTACTGAAATTTAATATTTCCTTTAAAAAGTTGCCCCTTCAGTACCAAAATAGACAATTCTTCCCCGTGTTATCGGCAGTACTGTAGTCAAACAGGATTTTGGTCGCCTAAATTTGTGCACACACTACACTTTCATGCTGTACACAATTTCACCACGAAAAATTCGTAGGGCGGAAATATTTGGTGGTTTACATTAAATGTAAACCATGTTTGGATGGCTTTCATTATATGGGCATTAACATTTCAAATTTGCAATGTTTAGATAGTCTATACTAAATGTACGTTAAATGATAAATGTACATTAAATGCAAATTAAGCGTAAACCACCCAAACATTTCGAATTTGAAAGATACGTGCGACTGAAGTTCCGGAGTTATCATACTGACCCAGGTTCGTGGCCAAAAGATTCACTTGCCGGTCGTGACGGACACTCCTGTGGGGGCCGTGCAGGCATTGGAGGAGGTGGTCACCGTGGACGTCCCGCGTGTGAGGGCAATTTGATCTTGGGTATGGTGTGCTAAGAGCAAACAGCGGGACTTGGCAGTGATATCGGAGCCACTGCGAAAATTGTCGGGCCTCGATGTGCGTTTGTAGTCCGGGGCATGGCGCACAGTATACTCACTCTTTGGAGCCCTCAAGCCCTGTACGGAAGCCCTGTAGGGGAGCATGCGTCCGCAGTCGTGTAAGAGCAGTTGACGGTTGACCCTGTCATTGGCCTTGAGCATATCCAGGGCAGCGAGCCAGAAGTCCCCTTGTCTTATGGCTGCTTCCTTGGCTATGAGGGCGTGGAGGGGGCCTATTCTTCATTGAAGCCAAACTGCATTGGATTAGAGGTCTGTGAGGTCGGCTAGGAAAGAGGCGAGACCTTCGATGGCTTTCCGGCAGTGCGATAACAGGCAAAGTGGGCGGTAATTCGCTGGTTGTTGGTCCCCCGCGTTTGTGGACCGGGATAAGGGTGTCTGTAGCCCTGTTCTGGGGGTAGTGGAGTGTTCGGCCTATTGTCGTCCACCATGTGTACAGCAGAGTGGGGAAGAGAACGGGTTCTGTCTTCATCATCTCAATGTGTATCCCATCATTGCCTACTGCTTTACCCCGTGGCGCGGTGCAAATGTAGTCGAGGGTATGTTGGTCAAGCGCCGGTGGGGGAGTGAAGCTCTGTATTTGTATCGGGGGCTGTTCCTGATAATGGGCGGTGCCCATGTAGGTGGTGAAGTCACGTGGGGAGAGCTGGCGTCCGTTGCGTTGTTGGACCGCTTTCCTCCTGGCGGTCTGCCGTCGATCAGTTGCTACTGCCCTTGTAAATTGTTCGTCGGGGAGGTCAGTGAGGGCGAGCAGGGTTCGCTTTTGGAACCATCGTTTGTCTCTTCGGAGTTGTTGTCGGACGACGGCCTGGAGTCTTTTGAACTCGAGGTAACCCACATATATTCCAGTACGTTTTGCTGTCTTATATGCCTTGTTGCGTTTGGTTGCTACCGCATCCAATGAGTGGGTCCAGAACGGTTTGAATCGGCGCGGTCGGCGGTTTGCGATCTCTTGCCATGGTTCAGTGATGGCTCGTGTGACACGATCGTATATGGCAGGGGCGGTTATCGCAGTGCAGTTGGAGAGCACGTCTGTAAGTGGTGGCAGGGAGCGTTTGTAGGTTTCCGCTGCTTCCTGCCGGATCGTCAGGGTGGTGAGCATTGATTTCGTTATCGTCCTGGGGTTCGTCTCAGTGTTGGTCAGGAGGGTGCGGGTGGACGTCGCTATTACAGGTTGGTGATCTGAGCAGCTGGTCCAGCTGTCTGTGTGGGTGGCGCAGTGTAGGTGGTCAAAGGAAACGAGGATATCTGAGTTGCTTGAGCCTATTGCCCCTCGTGGGTGGAATGAGGGTTGGATAGACGCGAATATCTTGAGCGTACGTCCCCTTGGGTTTGCTATTGTGTCCCAGAGGGGAGATCGCGCGTTCAGGTCTCGTGCTAGGATTGCATGCGGTGGGGAATGGCGGAGGAAGTCGTTGAGTAATGCCCCGAACGATTGTGCTGGAAATTTCGGGCTGACGTAGGCTCCAGAGACATGGGTGGATGGGTTCAGTTTGAGTGTGAGGATTTGTGGATTGAATTGGTAGGTGGATGGTAGGTGTTGCAGACATGGTGGGTGATAGCACGGAGCCCAGGCCTTACGGCGATTGCAACGCCGCCGCGGAGGGGGTGCGTTTATGGTGGTGCGGCGTGGGGGGATCTGTGAGACGGTTGCCTGAGGCCAGACTCGGCACAATAGAGGCGCTGCGTCGGTTCGGGTCTCCGTGACGAGTAGAATATCTGGGTTGGTGGTGACGAGGAGAGTGTGAATGGATTGTAGGGAGGTTGCGAGGCCACAGGCATTCCATTGGGCTACCCTATTTGTCATTTCGGGGCCAACGAGTCCATTGGGGGGGGCGTCAGGTGGCGCTATGGCGCTGCATTCAGAAATTAGGTACTGTAGGAAGCTGCACTGAAAAGTAGAGTCAAAGCATACCTTTGAATCAGGGCCAATGGGCACGGTGCCATGTCAGCTTGGCACCAGCCCATTGGCCCAAATCGCTGGTCCTACAGCCAACGACCGTCAAGTAATAAAACTTGTTTAAGAGCCAATTGCAGCACAGTGCACGCGTATACTTGGTGCGCATTGGTCGAAAAAAATTTAAATTCGCTAATTTTGAAAATACAGCAGCCAATGAGAATTGAGCTTTGCTGCTGCTGCTGCTGCTGCTGCTGATGATGATGATGCTGAATATTTTCATTGGCTCTCATTTTGTGGATTTTTTACAGTTTTTTCGCAGGTCGTACTCAAAAGGGCTCAAAGTTGGTGGGAGTTGCGCGGCATAATACAGAATGGGCGATTTTGGGTATTTTTCCTACATTTACTGTACACTGTAACCTCCCTCATTTGGCGCGCTACCTTCGATTTTGGCTACTTTTTCAACATTTACCCTAATACAGCCCTCCTACTGCCCCCTCTAAAACTAATACTTGACCTAATCATTATCATAAGGAGAAAAAAGGAGCTAAGGTAGAGGTACAAGTGCCACATAAACGTGGAGCGCACGCCAGGGGGCGGAGCGATAGCTTACTTGATGAAATACACCTTCAAGCCTCCGAAAAAGAAGGAAGTGACCATACGGGGAAAAACAGATACAGATTCCAAGCGGGAGGACTCTGTAAGAAACGATGTTCGAATTTATATGCGCGCTAGAGCGATGAGTTCTGTGGAGGCGGTATGGCGAATATTCGAGTTTCGACATGTTAGAATTGATCCTACCGTCGCAGCCTATACGATTCATCTTCCAGGGGAGCGGTCTGTCATCATTCGAAACCCTAATTTGCCCCGCCAGCTCCAGGATTCCCCTTTAGAACGGTATTTTAAGAGGCCATCTGAATATCGAAACATGGATTTCCTCAAATACATGGAAACAGTGAAGCTGTACAAGACGTTACCTGTCAGCGTGCGGTCTTTATCGAACCAGATACTCCGAGAAAATGGTAATCTCGTGAATTATGTGGTTAAGCGCGAACGAAATGAGCGAACAGTAGCCTGAATGCAATTTGTTCCACATCACAACGTCGAGCTCTTCACTTTGAGGCTTATTCTTATGCATCGGCCTCTGTTACTATTTAATGACGCAAAAAAGTGGGAAGGAATGAATAATAACTCCTTCCGCGATGCTGCTGTACAGATGGAACTTTATTCGGATGGGTATGAACAAGAGATATCTTTTGACGAGGCGGTGAGAATGAGAGCGACGCCAGGTAATCTGCGATACATGATTGTGACCCTGTATCAACATGGGGCCGATCCAGAGGCTGTCTTCGAGAAGCATTCCGATTACATGATGTCTGATACTCCAGGGAGAAGGGAATCTGACAGGATAAAGGAGCTGGTGGACCGCTTGTTGAAGATATCAGACAGGCATGGTGGAAGACTTCTTAGGGATGTACGCTCTGAACCAGAGATTCGTCAATGCATCCGCCGTAACGCTTTTTTGCATACAACTGTTGCGGCATTCCTCACTGGCCATCCGTCTGTGTTCACCAACATATACGATGACGTGTGGTCAGTGATGCTGCATCATCACTTAGGAGTTCCAGTCTTCGACGAAACTGCCCCGCTCCTTTGCGCGGAATGCAGGACGCCTATGGAAAACCTCGGTGACCATGCCGCTGACCTTTGTAACAAAGGGATCGGTTGGAAGAACCGCCAAAGGCAGTGGAAAAAGTGCTCGGCGAAGACCTGTTCAAAACCGCGGGAGCTGGCGTTCACTACGAAGTCCCGTATTTACTTCCCGGTCTGGACGCCCGACCTGCCGACATACTCATCCACCCCACTATTTCTCCGAAAAACCCTACGTCCCCTCTCCCGGCTGCATATGACATCACAGTCTCCTCACATTTCCAACAGTGCTTCCGATTCAAGGGAGCTCGGGAAGCGCACACGACCGCCAATGCGGCAGAAAGACGGAAACTAAGGGAATTTGCAACCAAAATCGCTGCTTTTTCTGGTCATGTTATACCGGGACGCCCGCATTACGGCTGGCTGTTTCTTCTGCTAGCCTTTGATTCCCTCGAATGACCGTCAGAGACCACATGCAAGGTGGTCGACGAGCATGCAGCCGCCACCGCAGCCCGTATCGGAAGCTTTAAGGCGAAGGAGTCCTTTTGGCTTTATCAAGAGTTCAACTATGCCATTTGGTCCACATGTGCAGCTTCAGGCGATTTGTGGGCAGTAACATCCAGTAGTTTTGCCTCACGCCCCAAGGCTAGTCAATTTTAGCAGCCCTTTACAAGTACTGAAGAAAATTAATGAGAAAACCAATCATACGTGGTACGGTGGCACAAATACTGCAGAGGAGCTGTTCCAAGCTTTACAGTAGCGTTAAGGCTCTTTTTTGTACATGAAAAATGTAGTTCCCGCTGATATTTTCTCCACGCTGAAGCGTTTCTCTCGAATAGAATTGCGAGAACCCGCGAAGCGGGTCGCGCGAAGCGGGTCGAGGTTTTCGGATCTTGTTGCCGTTAGTAATAATTATTGTAATTTTTCTCATTCCTTATGGTAATTAAAAGTGCCACTTTTTTAAAAAAATAAATTACCGACTAATACCTTGCTGCTAATTATATTACCACTTTTATTACTTAGCAATTAATTCCGCAACATCACTTTCGAAGTACATCAAAGGGAGCGATGTACTTCGACAGTCTAATGGAATCTTCAATGGGCACACTTCGCAAAGTCATTTCCAGAGAGCTGCATCTGCCCCTCAAGCCAATCGAAGAAAAAACTGACTTTTTGGTTTGGGTCTCACCTTCGCGGTGGATATCGCAGCGGCAGCCTTTCCGGCTTCGAGTGCCGCGTCGAGCAAACTCTGCGCTCGGGTCTTGCAATCTCCAATTGCAAACATCACCACGTACTCCGATTCTACTGACGCGATTTTAGTCTGCAATTCTCGTTACTGCCCATCAAGGATACTCCCGCTCAGCAGCTTCGGCTCCAATGATCCTGCCACGCAGAATACCCTGACAAACGCTGTTCACGTGGAGTTCATGAGGCAATTGCCCCTGGTTGACAATCGTAAGCCTTCCGAGCATCAATGAAAGTACATGGCTCGAAAGGATGAGCCCAGTGTGCCCCATGTCCGGAATTGAAAACGCGCATCCCGAAAAAACAGTTTCTTTCTGGCTGCAGTATTTCTGCTGGGTGCCTATATTCGCACCAGGGACCCCGTGCCCGAGACAATTATGCCACAAAACTTTGGAAATTCACGGGGATCACCCTATGCATTGTCGGTACGGAAGAGACCGCATTGTCCGGCATGACAACCAAGTTGCCTTGTCAGGAAGCGACCTCGCCAGCACGGCAAAAAATCCCATCTTAGAGCCTCGACCTGCATCATACCACAGGATAAGGCCCAACATCAAAACAGCAGGAGCGACAGGTGGCACGGACTATTTGGACGTCACGTTCGTCAACCCATTAGCCCCCTCCCACTGCAGGATTGGAAACTTGAACCCTCTCACTATTTTTGACCCCACCAAGTCAGAAAAGCGAATAAAGTACCAAGTTTTCATTTCTGCATCCTCCGAGAAGGCTAGGCTCCTCTCAATTCCAATCTCCACTCTGGGAGGATGGCATCCGGAAGCTTTTCCGTTGTCACAGAGCTGGCAAAAGTTGTCGCGAATAGAGCCGTGGAGCATTTCTTGAGGGCGAGATCAATTCTTTTCAACGGCACGCCGCACTAGTCGTCTCCTCTAACGCGGCCTGTTTGTTGCTTGGTCTCTGTCGGAACGAAAAAGGTCCTCTTCGCATCTTGAAATCCGTCCTTGACCAATCGTCCTACCTTTGTCTTCCCAAAACAAATTCTGAATATCTTTTTCCTTTATGAATCCAAATTCACTGTACAACTCCATTTTCTATTTTATGTTTAAATATTTGGTCCTCCCCCTTCAAAGAGACGCCTTTCAATTCATGGTCACTTCGCCTCCCAAATTTAGTTCCGGTATTTTATCACGCAGATTTTTACGATGCCCCCGAATTCATGCAAATCCAAGGCTGCAGTATCGCCTTTTTTTGACCAAGACTATGATGAATACCAAAGAAATGCCCCTATTTAAAGTGCTATAGCATTGTCGCTGAAGCATCACTCCTACCACCAACAATTTGATAAGCTGATTACCCTTTCTGTCAACACCCGCAACCGCGCTCACCCCTTTTCCAGAAATATGACGTCAAATCGCCCCTCTGTCCCTATCTCCAAAAACCGCCCTTCCCGTCCCATCAATGGCCTCCGGCTCGCCGCCTACGGGCCAACCGATGCCGACGACTACATCCGGCGGCAAACTAAGAAGAAAATCATCGAGTTTGTTCGCCGCCTCTTCATAGAAGAAGAGGCGAGGGAGGTAAGTGAGGATGAGACTGAGAAAGTCGAGGAGGAGAGCGGGGAGTCCTTTGAGGAATGGTTAGCCCCTCAGCTAGTGTACGAGACTCAGGGGAAGGATGGGGAGGAAGAGGAGGAAGAGGAGGAAGAGGAGGAAGAGGAAGAGGAGGAGGAGGAGGAGGAGGATGATGAGGACGAGGACGAGGACGAGGTGGATGAGGGAACAGAGGGCGTGGAAAGTGTTGGACTGATGGGGCCTGGACTGAAGAGTATGGAACAAGTGGTGCCGACGCTGGAACCGGATGGAGATATCTTTAGTAGTTTAGATATCTCCCAGGAGGGAATAGAGAGCTATGAGCCGTTCGCAGATATTTGTGGGGACTGCTTGGACAGCATGGATATTTTAGAGGAGTTGTTTGGATCTGATTTAGAGAATGGGAAATAAGAGGACCTCATTGATTGTTAGTTTTTTAAGTATCTTTTGTTTAGAGTATATCATCCACACAAATTGTTTGTATGCATTTCCTGGTACCTTCTGTAGTTTTGTTCGGACTTAAGGGGTAGCCAAAAGTCTATATAAGCTGAGTAAACTGCTTCCTTATGGAGAGGTAAAGCAAGCTGGCCGACAAATTCAAGTCAAGTCCTGAGCAGTAGGGAGTTGAGAGTCAACTTCAGACCCAAGAACCCTTTTTCCTACGCTGCTCCCAGAGCATCAGTGGTAGACCCTGCCCCTTTCATACTTGCTTGTAGCCCTCTCAACTCTCTTTCATATACAATCCTTCTTGTGCGTTCAACTATACCACGGTAGCACTTTTGTCGCTTGCAACACCTCCTGCTTGGGGTAGTTGGTTCTGAATATCTCTTCTCCCGACGATTTACCCCTATCAGTCTCCCCACATCTTTCTTGATAGAGCGATGCCGTCTGTTGTATTCTTTGTTACACAGCGCTCTTGTCACAAACTCCCCTAGTTCTCAGCCTTCAGAGCTTCCACACAAACAAACCCCTATTCCCCCCTTTTTCTAAAATTTGAAAGGATCCCATGATTGTTGCCAATCCGTTTGCAAGTTGGGGTTTAAAAGTAGCAGTGACAGTGCTTGAGCCGCTTTTGACGTGCTTGCGACGCACGGGCCCGGTTCCATATGCACCGAGTCTGCGCCTCCACCTGTCTCCTAGCCCACGCATTCAAGCTCTCGGATCCGTCCGACGCCACCCCAGCTGCCGTAGAGTTCGACGCCCTTCAGCGCTCCTCCTCCGAGGTGCTGCACGGTTTCTCGCTCTCCGACAACGCGTGGCCCCACGTCTCGCTCCCCTTCTCCCATGGCGGAAAAGGGTTTACGTCCCTCCGTTCCTCCACGGAGCTGCAGCTGCCAGCATCCTCGATGCAGCCTTCTCTCGCACCAGGACTGCTGCTTTCACCAACCCGTGCTCCTCGGCCCTCATAGGCTTAAGCTTCCGAGGTGGACGCGACTTCGTCGCGAACCAAGCACGGTCGCATCTCCGCGAGTTCCTCCTCCGAGTCCCCGGCCACCCATACTCCTCCTCACGTGACCTTGGATCCTTCGATCTCCCCGTCCTCGCAGCTAAACCGGTGCGAAAATTTACTAATCTAAGACGGGTTCTGCAAGACGCCTAGGCCGAAGCCCACTGGGAAGACAAGTACTGGACTCAACCCCGCCCACTCCCCCCACTCGACCCAAGCCGCCCGTCACCGCAACAGTGGCCAGGCTTTTCGCCGTAGCCTGGGCGCCGCCTTTCTCACCGCGCACCCTGCCATTTCGTCGGTCTCTAACGCGCCTTGGATCGCCATGCTACAACGTCATCTCGGGCTGCTTGCGTATCCCGACTCCATCCCACTCCACTGCCAACACTACCGCCAGCCCCAGGACGCCTAGGGAGACTGCCGACTATTGACCGCACGGGTTCGGTCGCCTTCACAGGCACCACCACCTTCGCAACGCCATCGCCTCTAGAGTTGTGCGCGCCGCTGGGCTTGACTGCCAGTTCAAGGCCCCCGCTCCTCGTCCCCGGGACCGAACTCAGGCCACCGACCTCCTCGTCTACCCCCTGCCCCGCAGGTTGCTCCGCAAGACCGTCCGACTGCATGGGACATCACCATGGTGTGTCCCTTCGAGCCATACGTTCTCATCAAGGCCGCTCATGCCCCCACTGGTGCCGCAGACGCGGCTCGAGCCCTCGGCTTCCGGTTCCAACCGGTCGCCTTCGACTCCCGCGGCGCACCCTGTCATGCCACTATCTGCTTACTGGAACAATACAATCCTCGTAGCCAGCCGCTACTACTACCACTACCACGACCGACAATGTCATCCGCCGGTGCGTCTACCAGCGTCTTCGCACGGGTCATTTGGTCCTTGTCGCCGGGGCTGTCCTTTCCCGTGCTCCACTGCGTGCGGCTACATGATATGACTCAACCGATTGGCTCCTACATAGCATCTAAGTACGACTTCGTTATTTTATCGCTGTTAAGATGCCTGTAATAATATTCGTTTACTCATGATGTTTCTGGAGTGTACACTCACTGACCGACTATTGAGTTACGAACTACAGTGCCGGAAATTCAATTACGACACCCTCTCTTTTTACCATTAAAAGGAGAACAAACCAAGGAAATACAACAAAACTCTGGGAAACCCATTCTATTTATATGATATATAAAGGAATAAAGTTTCGGAGGTACTTGCCAATTATTTCTTTAAAAAATCTAAAAAAGGCTACCAAAAAGGGGGAATTCCGATTACGACAGTTGAGCAATACTCAACAGTATTGCGACGTTCCCGCCAATATCAACGCTTTATTATGCTGCATACCATTGCAGCATACTTCCGAATTGACCCTGACCGCGAAACACGGCACACACCATGGGTCGCAAGCCCAGTTTGACTGAACGAGAAAAGGGCGGCATCCTCGAGCTTCACAAGCTAAAGCTACCTGTCGCAGAGATAGCGAGGCGTGTCAATCGGTCTCGGTCTTGCATTTCATTGTTTCTTAAGGACCCAAACAAATATGGGATTCGAAAAAAAGGCGCAAACAACCGCAAAATCACTGATTCTGCCTTGCGTCGACTCCACTGGGAGGCCTCCAAATCACTGACAACTTCAACAGACTCAATAACGACCTCTCCATACCAGTTACGAGCCGCCGCATCCGCCAGTTGTTGTTCGAGGCTCCACATCTTCGATTCCAGAAGCTTAAACTATCCCTTCCGCTGACGCCAACTCATATGCAAGCTCGGCTAGAGTGGGCACGGGAGAGGCACAACTGGTCAAGGAACCAATGGTCTCGTGTGGTATTTTTGGATGAAAAGAAGTGGAATCTGGATGGGCCCGATGGTTGCCAATCATACTGGCATGATTACGACACCAAGAAACGATTTTATCTAGCCGTCAGAATGGGGTGGAGGGGTGATGGTTTGGGCTGCTTTTTGCGAGGGGGTTATTCGAGAATCGCGTTTCTTTCAGGCCGGCAGAACGCTACAAAGTACTGCGAAACGCTGGAGAGCTACTTAATGCCGTTTGCAGCTTCTATGTTCTCTGGGCCTTGGCAGTTTCAACAAGATAACGCATCTATACACAAGGCTAAGTTGACGTTGGAGTGGTTTGCGTCAAAAAATTTGAATGTTATGCAATGGCCTGCTCGTTCTCCAGATTTAAATCCTATCGAGAACATATGGGGGGTGCTTTATAGGAAATTTTACTGCGGTGGAAGGCAGTTTGACACTGTCGCTGAACTTAAACGTTGCATTCTTGTTGAGTGGGGTCAGTTGGGGCAAGAATTACGTTACAACCTTGTCAAAAGCATGACCAGTCGGTGCAGAGAGGTGCTTGAGAATAGGGGAAAGAAGACGAAATACTAACACGTGTGTTTCCTTGATGATAATGTACTAAAGACACTCCCTGTCGTAATCAGATTTCCCCCACTCTGGTAGCCTTTTTTTGATATTTTAAAAAACAATTGTTAAATGTTTACGAAACTTTGGTGCTTTAAATAATATATAAAAGAAATACGTTTGACAAAGTTTCGCGCTATTTCCTGGGTTGGTTATCTTTTTAGTGCAAATAGGGTGGGGTGTCGTAATTGAATTTACGGTACTGTAACTGGATGGTGAACATCGGTCACGTGCAATGGGGCACGGGAAGTGATGGCCATAGCCACCGAGGACCACAGAACACAGCTGAGGCGCTGATAGATTCGCGAGCGAATAATTAGCATTAGAGGTGTGATATCTGGTCGCAATCCGCGGAATGAACGTTTCCAGAAACAGAGCAGTGGCTGGGGACGCCGCTCCAAGGGAGTCGAGAGCGAGTGGTTGAGAGGTGAAATTTGGCTGGCGAGACGGGTTGTAAGATGGTGGTACGAGGCGCCTGGAGAACTTACGCTCAAGGTCCTGGACCTGGTCTTCACAGCCTTGCGGGCTGGTTGTCAAGCTAGCTCGTCCGGAGTTCTCGCTTTTGTCGTCACAGTCTCTATCTGTAAGCCTATGTGCTTACAGCGGGAGTTTTTTAAGCCTCCTGAATCGTCGGTTCAGGTGGTGGAGTTTTCTTCCGGTCCCTTTCTCGCTTGAGTGGGCAATTGGTTCAGCCATTGCCCGGAGTCGTCCGTCCAGCAGAACCAGCGGTCCTGTGTATGTAGTGCTGACTTGCCCATACAATAAAGCGGAACGAATTTTAGTAGTGTAATAAGGGGGAAGTGTAGGGTGATTTAATATTTGAAAGATATGGTCGGTTGTGGCCCGGAATGTACATACAGGGTGGCCATCAGCAATATGTACTTTATCTCTTTAATTTGTACGTGCAACACAGTGAAGTCGCTGCAAAATTAATTTTGAATAGGGTGACTAAATTATACATGTTGCTGGGCTCGACAAATCCCAGACGCCGCACATGTGGACCAAATAGCGTAGCTGAGTTTCTGGTGCAGACAAGCCTCCACCCCCCCCCGTAGAACAGCCGCTGCGAGACACGACAGCTGCCGCGTACTTCTCTATGAACTTCGATGTTTTCTCATAAGGTGATCCTAGCGAGTCAAAAGCCAGCGGCACAAAATCCCATCCTAACCTTGATCGCCCGGGAAGGACCTCGCCAGGAATGCAGCTACTTTCGTGGCTAGGTCCCTCTTCTTCCGCTTCTCTGCTGCGTTGGCAACGTCTCGCGCTTCTCGTGCTCCCATTGACATATATCACTCTTGGAATGACGAGGATACCGTGATGACGTAGGCCACCGCGAGAGGGGACGGGGTGTTCGATGTGCACCAGAATATCAGCGAGTCGCGCATTCAGTCCAGGGAGTAGGTATTTGACCTCGTATTGGACGCCGACTCCTGCTGCCTTGAACAGCTCTCGCCCAAGTACTCTTACAACTGCTTTGTGCCGGTTGGTCCACCCGAGGCTTTTGTTACAAAGGTCCGCTGCATGTAATCATCTTTACTTCATGTATTATAAAAGGCGTACAAGCCTATTACAAAAGGCGTACAAGCCTAGCTGATAGTGTAAGCTAAGATAGTTGAAGTTCGTCCCTGCCCAGCTTGCGAGTACGCGCTAGGATCGATGTTGCAAAGGTAGACCATGTGGTCAACGAGATTCGTTGCCGCAGGTGGTCAAGGGCCGCCGCTGGTGTACAGAACAGTCGTCGCGATATCAATTTCGCATGGGTCTCAATCACCCCAGACGTTGACTTACAGGACGCGGCGAAAGAGTTGAAGCAAGTGGAACAAAATGAAAACCGAGCTTTGGAAAGGTAGCGTCCGGGGTCAGGTTAAACGCAGCTCTCACTCAGCGGTCGAAGGTCTTCACCTTTTCAACGTAGGCCGATTCGGCTGCCCCGCAAGGTGCCAATGCAGCTTGTTTGAGGTAAGAGAGGGCCATGGGATTGCGAATGCTGACATCATGTGCGACTTGCGTCGGCGCATCGAGCGTGTCCGTAGGTTCCGGTCCACATTGGACGAGGATGTCGGCTGGACGGAGGTCTGTACCCGGCACAAGGTCGGGAACTTCTTGTCCGTGAGCAAGACCGGCAGGTCGGAACATTTCGGTCGTAAGGAGGTTCCGGAGGAAGTTGTGTCGGGTAGCGGCGTTGTATCCTGAGGTGCAACTCGAAGCATGGTCGCCTTGGGCGTCCATGTAAGCGAGACACTGGGTGCAAACAAGGTGAAAGTGGAAGACAGGGAGGTCGAGGTGCCGGCGAAGCTTGATGGATCAGACCTCGGGGGAAACATGAGTAGCCTTGGAGGGATGCGAAATGAGCAGCGCGTAGGCGCATAGATGGTCTCCTAAGGGGTCCACAAGCGCGATGCAATCCGCAAGCTCCACCAGTAATACCTGTAATAAGGTAACACGGGGGGGAATTACTTTACCACAGACATACTGTATGCAGGTGCAACATGCAAATGTGAAAGTCATGGAGACTGGAACCTACAGTGTTGCTCGCTTGCGTGAATTGTAGCTGGTAGTTTTTAACCGAATTACAGTACTACATTTTTCCCGTCGACGGCGGCAGCAATAAATAGGACTTTCTCCCGGCCGAGTGGAGTCAAAACTCCTCCCGGCCGCCGTTGTGTTGTTCGTAGAACCGTCTCGCCTCGCGTTGTTCCGCCGACGGCAAGCGCGTCTCCCGAGACAACAGATCGGTCGAAGGCCTTTCTACGAACAACGCGGTTGCACGACACTAATTAGTAAGTTGCTAACCGTTTCGTTTTCCCACTTTCTACGGATACTTTCCCCCCCCCCTCTTTCCAAATCATCACAGCGCCGGCCTCATCCCTTACCTCCCCCATTTCTCCGCCCATCCCCTCTCTCCCCCCCTACAGCGTTCCCCTTCCCCCCCACCTACCGCCCCCCCAACTACCATCCCCACATCCAGAAGGATCATCTGCCCTTTGGTTAATTGTTGTTGGTGTTGGGTTAATTCTTGTTGGTGTTTAGTTTGTTGTTGTTGGTGTTTGGTTAATTGCTGTTGGCGTTTGGTTTATCGTTGTCGGTGTTTGGTTTATCGCTGTTGGTGTTTGGTCTATCGTTGCTGGTGTGTGGTCTATTATCGTTTTTGTTTGGTCTCCCGTCGTTGGAGCTTGGTTTATCATCGCCGGTGTTTGGTGTATTACCGTTGGTGTTTGGTCTATTGGTTTTGGTGTTTGGTCTATCGCTGTTGTTGGTTGGTCTTTCGTGGTTGGTGCTCGGTATATCTTTGTAGGAACTAATCGGACGTGATTAGTGTTGGCCTTGTTGTTGCTGTTTGTTGGGGAGAGTCGCGGTGAAATTCCTATAGGGTAAGGACCGGGTTAAGGTTATCTTTGATAACTCCGGGGGGTATCCCGAAAAGAGTGAAAGCCACCTTGCATTGGGTCTGTGCGAGGTTGGACTGCTGAAAGGACCCCCTCTCCGGAGTGGGGGCGACTCCGTGCCAAGGGGTCAATACCCTGAACCCTCTGCCAGTAGGGGACTGGTCGCCCAGGGTCGGAGTACCCTTCTACCTTTAAGGTCAAAAAAAGGGAGTTTTGGGATACGGTTGTAAGGAGTCAGGGATTCAAGAAGGTTTTCGATCACCACTCCGGCGCACTTAGTACACTAAATCAGTTAACGCATTCCCTCAGGGATCCTCTGGACCACAGCCAATATGGCATCCACGCATCCTGGTGGATCTGAGATGGGCGTCGAGTCACGAAAGTTTATGAGAGCCATCTCTGATAAAGAGCTTTCATCTCTCACGAGCGCCCAGAAGGGATTCATAGTCTCAATCCGGTCACTGGATGCCAACTTGGAAGGCATGCAGCTCATAGAAATGATAGCTGAACTGTTCCCTCCGGCTAGCCTATTTGCCAAAGAGATCTGCGATCTACCGTCCGTGTGGGTTGAACTCAGGAATTTACTTAACTCCAGGGGTGCTAACATTCAGCAGCACTCTTCGCGCCGAGTCATCCTGACGCTTGCGCACGGAATCTATGACGACAACGAGGACCGTGACGCTGCTGTGTAGACCGCGCAACTCATCGTTGCGGCTGGTCGGAAGGTTAGGTTGGATTTACGAAATCAGGAGACGATCGTGATCTAGACCACTGACTCTGGAAACGCTGGAAGCATGAACGGGAGTTACGGGGGTAGGCTGGCTCATGAAATTACCATACGGCTAAAGGATTCGGACAAGAAATTCTTCGGCGATCTCGGCGAATGGTCGATGGACTATGTAGATGATTATTCCCAGGTGTCAAGGGACTTCGGCTTAACACCTCAACAAAAGTTACAGTATCTCCACAATCTCTTTTCCAAAGACGCAAAGCGCTTCTATCTCGCTGAAGTGGAGACTTTCGCACAGTCTTTCCAGAAAGCAGTTGACATGGTCAACCGGGAGTACAAACCACTCGTTCGCCTCACCCTCGTCAAAAATTTATCTCAACTCTTTGCGATTGTCAGGGTTTGTCAACCAGGGACTTGAAATATCCGCAGCGCTAGCTAAGGTCTACAAGATCATTACTAAACTTTCCAGGCAGGTTCCCGCGTCGCATTGAGGAGATTCACACAAGATCGAGTTTCTCAGAAGTGCAACGGTCGGATATTATTGGTCACGAGAGCTACTCAGCCGCGTCGCCACGCACAACCTCACTTTCCTGATGCTGCACGGAGAACTCGAAGCAGCGCTCCAACTGGACAAAGAATCAAAGTTGGCAGTCGCGAGAGACCAGGCTCTCGGTCGAAGACCAGCTGCCCCCCGATAATGATCTTGGGATACATTATGCAGGTCAGGGTCGCTATATGTTCAACCCTAAGCAGGTGAGGCCGAGACGCAGCAAGTATTCGTGGGCAAGAGCCAAGCCTCTTAATGTTTCCGAATGTTTCAACTGTGGAGACCCTGGACACATGCTTAAAGACTGCAAGAGACCTTTAAATGCCGCGAGGGCCATCGCAAAAAGGCTTGAGTACTAGAAGAAGAAGGACTTAAAGGGGTACGCAGTACATATAATCTTGGCTGATCTTTGCGAACAGATCGATTGCACGCGCAACTCTGCTGAAGACTCGGATGAAGATCGAGAACCTGATGATGTCAACATTTCCAAGCTGTGCTTCGAGGAGAGTACGACTCGGATAACCCGGACCATCAGGAAACAGGCTTACCTGATCTTCACCCCGAGATTGACTCAGATCCCAACGAGATCTTCGTCATGACAGATACATGGGCAAGTCCGACCTCCCAGAAATTCGAAGGAGTCTGCATAGATTCAGGAGCGCAAAGAACCGTCATTGGTGAACCTCAGGCCAGGGCATACTGCTCGTTGCTGAACACTAAGTTGATGGATATCATCTCGGGGAAGAAGCTGACCTTTACGTTCGGAGAGTCAAAGCACAAAGGAATGGGAAATATTACCATACGAGTGCCAATTTCCAACAACTTCTTCCTTTCCTTTTCAGCAGACGTTGTCAATGTAGATGTACCACTACTGTTGGGGCTGGACGTGTTGACTCAAGCGAACCTCATTCTTGACTATGCAGAGGATTCCGTATGCTCCAAGACGGATGGATTGTCGCTACCCTTGGTGCGAAAGAAAGGACATGTGTACATCGAGTGGGCAGTGAGAATATTCTTCACGTCAGCCGAACTACGAAAGGTCCACAGGAACTTCCATCATCCGCATCCGGGTAAACTATACGCTGTTATGCGGAGGCTGACCCGGACTCCACTTCTCCAGAGCTGATGGCAGACCTCGAGCGCATCACCGCGACCTGCGAAGTGTGTCAACCCGAGTCAGATGCTCCCCACAGGTTCAGGGTTTCACTTCCACACGGGGAATGCGTATTCAACCGCATCGTATGCCTGTACCTGATAAAGCTGAAAAGACGTACTGTGCTCCACGTCGTTGATAAGGACACCAAATTCAGCGCCGCGTGCTTCCTTAAAGGCGAGTCATCCGCAGAAACATGGAACGCGTTCATGATGGTTTGGGTCTCCGTGTACATTGGGTTCCCTGACGTCATTGCGGTGGACCAAGGCCCTCAGTTCGAATCCCTAGAATGGACGAACCTGGTAAAAGCCGCCGGTATTACGGAGCAGTCTTCAGTAGTTGAAAGGCACAACGCTCTCGGTGTCGGGGAGAATTATCACTCATATCTTCGACGAGTATACCACAAAGTCATTGGCGACGATCCAAGTCTCGAACGTGATCTTGCCCTGCAGCTAGCGTTTAAGTCAATCAAAGATACCGCCGGGCCGTCGGGGCTCGTCCCCACCCTTCTCGTTTTTGGCGTACTCCCTCGTATCCCTCTTATGCCGAAGGACCTCCCCGACCATAATCGTCGCATGAGGGCACTCGCAGAGGCATATAAAGAGATGACAAGGATATCTCATAGGGCACGCCTAAGTACAGCGTTGCGATCGAACGTTCCTGCAGCGGCAGATATGAGCTATGAGATTGGAGACGAAGTGCTGATGTACAGGGAGAATCCAGTTGCCAAGTGGACGGGACTCTACGTTGTGCGCAATGTGAGAGGAAAGATGCTTACGTTGGATAGCGGTGATAGGAACATTTGATCCTCGATTGATAAGGTCAGACCGCTAAACAAGAGAGCAGAGTAACTAGCACGCCCTTACATGCCAACAGCTCCAACTGCCGATGGAACGCGCGAAACAACTCCTAATGCGATAGAGGATCTGGAATTCCTTTTAGATGAACCTCTACCGGACCGAATCTCAGATCACGGAAGCATTGGAGACCCGGATGACGAACTTTTCGACATCCTATCCAGAGTTCAGCAGACCGAACAGGACCGAATGCGAATTGAGGATGCGCTTGATGAAGTACCCCTTAACATAGCCTTCATCGGGGTTCATATCACCGAGGTTCTCAGTCCTAGTGACGGTCGAAAGAACAATCCTAAGTTTCGGGCGGCAAAACTAGCGGAGATCAGCGGGCTCAAGTCCCGCAAGGTATGGAAAGTGATTCACAAGTCCGAGGTCCCTAAACACGCCAACACACTCGGTGGACTTTCCTTGCTCTCTGTCAAGAACATCGGATCCAATGAAGAAAAAGCGAAGGCAACGTACATAGCGCAGGGACACAAGGATAAAGAGAAACCTTATATGGTTCATGACGTCTCCACGTTAAGGTCCGCTTCCATCCGTTTGATACTTTCGGTTGCCGCAATCAAGGAGTTTCGTCTTTTCTCTCATGATGTGAACCAAGCTTATGTGAAAAGCAAGGATGCTATGAGTCGACGAATTTTCATCCTACCGAAACAGGAGGACCTCGACATCATTGGCATATCGGACGACCAGATGCTCGAACTATTACGTCCACTTTACGGCGTTTGCGATGCAGGTGATTACTAGGGCGTCACGATTCACTATCATGTCGAAAAGGAGCTAGGCATGTCGACTGCCACGGTTGATCCTGCGTTATACCTCAAACTTTCAGGTGGTGAGTTGGAAGGGTTGATAGGGATATACGTAGATGACAACATACACGCAGAGAATCAAGGCTTCGAGCGCCTAACCCTACAGAGTCTGAAGAAGTTTGACTCGAAGCCAGGGGTTTACGATAACTTTGACTTCTTTGGTTCGGTCGTCAAGACGGAAGGGCCAGGGAACTTCCAATTGTCACAAGAGAGACACGTGACTTTCTCTGACTTCCGAAGGTATCGAGCTGCACTAGCCTGGCTCTCGAATACACGTCCTGATCTTTGCTGTCTCATCAACAGGACGGCACAAGTTACCGAGAAAACATTCTCTACGAAGAAGATAGCTGAGTTCAACAAGTCTGTGAAGATTGCGAAACAAGAGGAAGTGACTGGAGTCATATACAGTCAGCTCAATGCATCTTTACTTTGTTTAAAGATGTACGCCGATGCCGCTTTCGCTTCGAATGATGACCTTTCTTCGCAGCTGGGCTTTATCATCGTTCTTGCAGACGAATCAGGTAACGCGCTTATTCTAGACTACTCTAGCAAGAAGTCAAGAAGAATTGTTCGGTCAATTATGGGTGGGAAGGTGTATGATTTTACAGATGATTTCGACAGGGCGTTCGTTTTGAAGAAGGATCTAGAGCTCATGCTGGGAAGAGATATACCGCTCCACTGTTTCACTGATTCGAAGCAAGTCTTTGATTCGGTAACCAAAGGCCAGCACACAACCGAGAAGCGACTAATGATTGACATCCCCGCCGCACGGTAATCCTACAAGTCGAATGAAATTACGCAGATTGGATTGGTTTCTACTACTGAGAATACTGCGGACGGATTGTCAAAGGTGAACGGTAATGGATCACTGAACAACCTGCTAAGGACTGAAGTTGATGCTTGTACCGTCCAACAGTGGATAGTTCGCCCACAAGCTCCCAACATTGCAAATGCGGGAGTGTGAAAGTCATGGAGACTGATACCTACAGTGTTGCTCGCTTGCGTGAATTGTAGTTGGTAGTTTTTAACCGAATTACAGTACTACATTTTTCCCGTCGACGGCGGCAGCATTAAATAGGACTTGCTCCCGGCCGAGTGGAGTCAAAACTCATCCCGGCCGCCGTTGTGTTGTTCGTAGAACCGTCTCGCCTCGCATTGTTCCGCCGACGGCAAGCGCGTCTCCCGAGACAACAGATCGGTCGAAGGCCTTTCTACGAACAACGCGGTTGCACGACAGCAAAGTCTTGAATACCCCACTGTAGCAAACCTAAAACAATTAGGTTTGAATAGGGTGGCTATTCTCTGCATGTTGTGGGGCGCGGCATATTACAGACGCGGCACACGAGGGCCAAATCGCATAACAAAGCTGCTGATAAAGCCGGGTCTTCACTCCTCCCTTCGAGCATCCGCTGCGGGTTGCGACAGCGGCCGCGTATTCGTCGATTACCTTCGACGTCGTCGCAGACGGCGATCCAAGGGGGGAAATTTGGGGTGTTTTTAATGCATGAAAAAATATGGTCCCTAAGGGATGTCGTGATGGTAAAGGCTTACAATGTAAAGGGTTGGCGGGAAGTTGTCAAGACGCTAGTGAGTCGACGGCTAGCGGCACAAACTTCCATCCCAGTTTTGATCGTCCTGGGAGGGCTTCACCGGGGATGGCTGCTACTTTGCTGGCAAGCTCCCTATTTTTCCGTCTTTCCGCTGCATTGGCAACGGCGCGCACCTCACGCGCTCCAATGGACGTGAACCCTGATAGGGGTAAATCGTCGGGAGAAGAGATACTTAGAACCAACTACCCCAAGACGGAGGTGTTGCGAGCGACAAAAGTGCTACCGTGGTATAGTTGAACAAATAAAAAGCAGTGTATATGGGAGAGAGTTGAGAGGGCTACAAGCAAGTATAAAAGGGGCAGGGTCTACCACTGATGCTCTGCGACCAGCTTAGGAAAAAGTTTTCTAGGGTCTGAAGTTGACTCTCAACTTCCTACTACTCGGAGCTTGACCTGAAGTTGTCTGCCAACTTGCTTGACCTCTCAAGGAGGAAGCACTTTACTCAGCTTATATAGACCTTTCGGCTAATCCTAAAGTCTCAATCAAACATACTAAATACCATAAAACGCATTCACGGGAATCGTGTGAACCAGAGAGACCATTAGAGGATATTTCCTCAAGGTAAATATCTAGGTGCCATACCCATGCCAGCCACCCATCGGCCAGGGGTGGGAATTGATGTGGCCATTATATAGACCTTTCAGAGTCACTCGTAGTATCACCCACAACCTAGAACTGTACTGACATCCACTATGACAGCGTGTCCTAAAATAAAAAATCAACCGATGAATTTGCCACACTCACCCAAATTAAAAATATCTTGCAAATTCAAAAACTGTAAAAATATCTTCCCAGTTCCAATACTGTATACAATTATGGTCCTCATCTAAATTTTTTCGTGTGCGAATTTGCGCACATCACGCCCTCCCGCTCAAGACGAACGTCCCGGCTCGTCACTGCTCTTGTTGTTCTTGTGGGAGTTCTATCCATTCATCAGGGAGAGTATAGGGTTCACTATAAGGATATGGTAGTAGCTCATTTCCAATATGATGAGAGAGTGTGTACCGTGCGATGACCGGCTCATCTCCTTGGTCAAGAGTTTCGTAGATTCGGCGTATGGTTTCATAGTGTTCTCTAATGAGCTCCTCCCGTTTCACTTCTCCAAACCTTCCAAATGTGAGGTAGTAAACGTAGTATGCAAACTTTTCTGGCAACGGGTCCAGAAACGGGTATCTGAAGGAGAAAAAAACTCGCAACATAAGGACTGAGTCCTCACGAGTAAGGTGCGCCCCGTGAATGGTCTGGAAGCACATGCAAATACTAATGGCAAAAAAGGAAATTACTTCTGCTTCTCGAGGGTCCTCTGTCATTTCGCGAAGCCAACGTCTAATTGGTAGCCGTCCAATAATTAAGGATGCATAGTTTCCCCCTGGGAGACTAGGCGGTGTTTGAGGCGATCTTCTTGGCGATCTTCCTCGCTGCTCCCGACGCCTTGCCCTCTTCGATGATCCGCCCCGATCACTTGATGGTCCAGCTCGTATCATCATCACGGCCTCGGGAGGATCCTGGTCTTCGGCTGAGGTTGTGTTTCTGAGCGGAGCAACGTAAGGTTCCCATAGAGGATATGGGACCAGTCGATATTCCATATCAGGGGGCAAGCTGTAACCTCTCAGTCGCACATCTTGGTTGTTCTTGAGAAATACGTAAACTGGACGGATAATGTTCAGATATGTTTGCGACAAGTCTCCGATAGCTACCATTCCATACCTCCTATAGAGTAATGATATATGACTTCCACAAACTCTGGACCTGCTTCCGTGAACCTTCCGTTTTGGAATGAGAATAGAACTCTGATCAATAGTCGGAAATCTTCTTGAGGTAGCAATGGTCCGTTCAACGTACGAAAACATAGGCATATATTAATGTAGAAATGGATGATTACGTGGAGTTCGTAGTAGTCACGCGTAATCGAGATGATCCATTCCCAGGCCCTTTTTCCTCCCATAGGAATCATTCTATAGTTAAAGATGAGTATGCCCGTGGTTGCGCATAGTCCTGTGTGAGAAGGAATTCTTCAGGCCTCTGATGGTAAGGGACCAGACGACGTGCATGGATTGCCCTCCTTGATCTCTTCCCTGAGCTTGAACAGAGCTTATAATGCGGGTGTCTTTCCTCCGTGACGATGCAAGGGTTCGAGTACTTTGTTTGGAAAGCCGGCCACTTCACAGCCTGCTGCATTGCTTTCCCATGTACTACAAGTACTTTAGAGCCGACTGGAAAGGTTTGGACTGGAGGCTCTTCATTCTTATTTCTTGTCTGTGTTAGCGCGCGGTGTGATCTCCAGCCTTCAGTGGCCAGTAGTTCGACTTCTCTACTCTCTTCATCGATAACATTTGTTTCCATATCTCTCTGTAACATTCTAGGAGCTCTTCCGTACATTAGCTCAAACGGTGACCGTCCACTTCTTCCTCTTCTTCGCCGATAGCCGTATAACACTTTTGGTAAGGCATCTTCCCACTGGATTTCATTCTCGACATAGTTTTCGATATTGCGTTTGATGGTTCCAACCATCCTCTCCGCTTTCCGTTTGACATAGGAGCGTATGCGAGAACTGTCTTTAGCTGAATCCTTTTCTTCCAAGAAACGAAGCAGTGAAGTTGCAGTAAAACAAAGTGCGTTATCCGAGATGATCCTTTTTGGAAGACCAAACGGTTCAATTATTTCTTTTTCGATGAATCTCAGGACCACTTCAGCATTGGCCTCCTCAACTGCAACTGCTATTGGCCATCCAGTAAGATGTTCCACCCCTATAAGGAGATATTTGTTTCCGGAAGAGGTTTCCTTGAATGGGCCGGCAAAGTCAATTGAAAAGGTTTCAAAGAGACCGGAAACTGGAAAGCCTAGAGTTGTCTTATACTTTCGTATTGGCGTGAATTTTTGACAGTTGTCGCAGCTTTTCACGAAGTTATAGACGTCCTTATGGATACTGGGCCACCAGAATCTCTCAGTAACGAATTTCTTGGTTGTTTCGAGATCCCAATGCCCTAACTCATCATGAAAAGTCCTCAAGATCTTCATTCTTTCTTTCAAAGGGGCCACTAGTCGAGGACCGGCTTTCGTGTGTCGGAAGAGTTTCCCATTCCATAGTGTAAAAGCCTTTTGATTCCTGCGTACCCAATTTCTGTGTTCAATATCAACCTTTCTCATTTCTAGTCCATCCAGGAATTTAATTAGTCCGTCAATATTAGCTTCGTACTCGTTATTGTTCGGCACTTGCACCTCGGCAACTCCGACGATGTTCTCGGAAGCTTTTTCATTTGGAATCAGTGGATCCCTCAAGCGGGATAGGTAGTCGGCAGGCTGATTATTGCGTCCGGGCCTATACACAATTTCAAACCGATATTCTGCGAAAATGTCGAGCCATCGGGCCAAGCGGTGATGTACATCTTTCTTTTGGAATGCTGTCTTAAGTGCCTGGTGATCAGTTATCAAGACAAATTTCTCGAGTGATAAAAGGTATACGCGAAACTTTTTCAGTGCGAAGACAACAGCGAGCGCTTCTTTCGCAGACTGAGTATCTCTTTCCGCATCATTCAGAGTGCGACTTGCGAATTGAACCGGGTGTAGTCTTCCGTTTTCATCTTTTTGGGACAAAACGGCACCCAAAGACCGTTCTGAGGCATCTGTCTCCACAACAAATGGTCTCTTGAAATCTGGATACATGAGCACTGGGGGGACACATAGCTTATCTTTAAGCTCTTCAAATGCGGTTTGCATTTCCTTGTTCCATAAAAATTTTCCGTTCTTTGTTGTGCTGGCATGTAACGGTGCTGCAGTCTTGGCGAAATCTTTGATAAATCTCTGTAATATGAGGCCAGTCCTAAGAAGCTTCGAACCTCCGTCTTTGAAGCGGGCCTTGGTGCCAACTTGATTTTTTTCGTTTTCTCTGGATCCACTTTAATTCCCTCTTGATCGACGATATGACCGAGTAATTGGATAGACGTTTTCGCAAAGAAGCATTTGCTTAACTTAATTTTCAGGCTGTACGCAGCTATTTTCTCCACCACAGTCTTGACATGCGATATGTGCTGATCCAAGGTTTTTGAGAATATCACTACATCATCGATATAAACTCTTGCAAATGGAAGTCCTTTCAAAACCTCGTTCATCATTCTTTGGAATGTAGCTGGGGCATTCATGAGACCAAAAGGCATCACTTCGAACCTGAATGTACCGGCTTTGCTGGTAAAAGTTGTTTTTCCTTATTTTTCATCCAATGGAATCTGCCAATAACCAGTGTAAAGATCAATTGAGGTGAAGTATCTCCCGTCCTTCAAGTCCTCGAGGATTTCCTCCATATTCGGAATCGGAAATCGATCGGGTATCATTCTCTGGTTCAGTTGTCGGTAATCGACGCAAAAACGCAGCTTTCCATCCTTCTTTGGTGCGACCACAACTGGAAATGACCATGGGGATGAAACTGGCCGAATGATATCATTTTCCAGCATACTTGTAACATTCTCTGAGATAAATTGGTCATATTTTGGCGGTTGACGTCTAGGCCTGTGGTAAATTGGTTGAGTATCGGTAAGTTCAAATGAGTGAGTGACCGGTACACTTGCTTGTCTTAAATCTGAAACTCCATGCAATTACTTCGGAAGATGTTAACATGTCGGATATTTCATTGAGGCGGGGGCTGGAAGGTGCTGTACTTTTTCTTGAATTTCTCCAATTTGGCGCTGGTCCTTTTCTTGATCCTCACCCTCCAAATTTTGAAGGACCTCTTCCGGCGTGCTCACATCTTCAGATATGGAATTCGATATATTCTTGTTTTCCGTGCAATTGTAATCTTCTTTCATGCCCGAATTCCGTCCTTTGATTCGATATTATCGCAAAAAGAAACACATTCAGGTGTCAAACCTACCCTAGAATTCCATTCTTCATCTGTTTCAAACCCAGAATCATAATCGTCCCATGTCATGTTCATTGTCCCCCGAGCGTACCCTTTCTCACTTCCGAAAGTGTTAGTTGGTTCGGAATCTTCGCTGTCATAGCTAGAAGTGAAATCTTCACTGTCCGTCTCTTTAGATCTTCCGGATGTGTGCTTTTGTCGAAATCCAGGGGCATCTTCACGTTTCTGCCGTCAACATTAACTGAAACGATTTGGTTGCCCAAGTCAATGCAGGTCCCTAGTCTTTCCATGGTAGGACAGCCAATGATTGCATCGAAAGGGAGCTCCGGCATGACGAGAAAGTCTACATCAACTTTAGAGTCCCCAAAGAACACGGAAACCTTGTTAACAGTGCCCATGCATTTTGAGACGGTTCCATCCGCCACAGTTATTCTTCGAGTAGTTGGAATAATTTCAGACCTAATCTGTCACCAAAGTTTCTGAATAAGGTTTGGAACAGCGCCCGAATCGAAAAGAGCTTGGGTTTGCATTCCCAATACTTTGACTGGTACTAGTTTAAGACGTCTTGGTGCTGTCGAGGCCGATTGAAGAAACAGTTTCTTACCCTTAGCGGACTTATTAGACCTGATAATTTTTTTGAGTTCTTTTCTCGCATCCTCTGCGTCGCCCCTCAAAAGTTGACCAAACGTTATCCCAGTTGGGGCCGATGCAAGCTCAGCCACCAAATTGTACTTCTTCACATATTCTAGTACGTCCTTCGGGATACTCTTAAATTTCTTACTCTTTTCGTCTTCTTGGCCGAAGTGTTTCCCACCCTGGAACAACTTGATCAAGCCTCTTGGTTCGAGGAGGTACAGGTGCTGGGATATGCTCCAGCATTCCATAATCTAGCCTAGGTTTTTTCGACAAAAGTTCCCTTCCCCATCCCTTTTTGTCACATTAACTTGACTGATTTCTTCAGCGATGGATACATTACCGGCATCCGCAACCTTTGATCCTTCCTGTTTTGTAAGATTTTCATCTCTGGTCCTGACTCACTCCTCGCGTCCGATAAATTTGCTCTTCTGTTGTCTTTAGACCAGCAGTTACTTTCATGATGCCCTAACGACCGCACTTTCCACAACGAGTGTTTCTATGTGGATTATCAGGACACCTATTTGCAAAGTGTCCAGGCTTGTGACAGTAGGAACAGACTTCTGCGGCCTTGGGGGCCCCAGACTGGTTCTTCTTAATGGTAAGAGTAAGGCTTTCCAACTGCGAGGTTATCATGTCAAGTCGATTATCGAATCGGGTTTCCAACCTTTCTTCCAAGTTTTTGACATCGCTCCTGACTGATTCCAATGCTGCTGCGCTAGTAGCTGGCCTTTGATAATTCTTTTCAGGATGCACGATCGGCATAGATGTACGGGTTTCCCTCGGTATTTCACTTAGTGACTGAAACGTCTCCGAATTTTTGACAAATTCTACTATGGTACCCTTCAGTTCATTAAAAGTGTGAGGGCCCTTGATGAGGAGGAAATCGGAGAGCCGCTTATCCCCCATCGCCGCCTTACGCAGCATTCCGTACTTGGCTTGGGCGTTGAACCCAGCCTTTTCATAGAGATCACACAAGTATACCAATGAGCTTAACAAATCGTCGAAGTTGAGCCGGGCCTCTATGGCGGTACGAATCATCTCATCTGGTTCTACCTGCTTAGCATATTCTTTCACAAGCCACTCACATACCTCACCGAAGTTACGCCCATTCCCGTTAAGAGACCACCCGTTGATAAACTTGGCCTTATATTTGTGCTTTGCGTCACCATGAAGATAGGCGAAGATACTTTCGGCCTTCTCTTCATCGCTCTTCTCACGCATCACAACGTTGACATATGTATAGAGAAACTCCTCAACGTCTTCATTCTTGCCCCCTGTGAACGTTATACGAGCAGCGTTGAGATCCATGATTACAGAAAAGAAATCCCCTCGAATGGTTCCCTAAGACTGCTCAACTCGAATACCTCGGGTGCAACCCCCTCCACAAGAGTACCAAATGATAGGGGTAAATCGTCGGGAGAAGAGATACTTAGAACCAACTACCCCAAGACGGAGGTGTTGCGAGCGACAAAAGTGCTACCGTGGTATAGTTGAACAAATAAAAAGGAGTGTATATGGGAGAGAGTTGAGAGGGCTACAAGCAAGTATAAAAGGGGCAGGGTCTACCACTGATGCTCTGCGACCAGCTTAGGAAAAAGTTTTCTAGGGTCTGAAGTTGACTCTCAACTTCCTACTACTCGGAGCTTGACCTGAAGTTGTCTGCCAACTTGCTTGACCTCTCAAGGAGGAAGCACTTTACTCAGCTTATATAGACTTTCGGCTAATCCTAAAGTCTCAATCAAACATACTAAATACCATAAAACGCATTCACGGGAATCGTGTGAACCAGAGAGACCATTAGAGGATATTTCCTCAAGGTAAATATCTAGGTGCCATACCCATGCCAGCCACCCATCGGCCAGGGGTGGGAATTGATGTGGCCATTATATAGACCTTTCAGAGTCACTCGTAGTATCACCCACAACCTAGAACTGTACTGACATCCACTATGACAGCGTGTCCTAAAATAAAAAATCAACCGATGAATTTGCCACACTCACCCAAATTAAAAATATCTTGCAAATTCAAAAACTGTAAAAATATCTTCCTTCCCAATACTGTATACAATTATGGTCCTCATCTAAATTTTTTCGTGTGCGAATTTGCGCACATCAAACCCCTCTTGGAATGGCGATGTTATTGTGACGTCGTACGCTACCGGGAGGGGCGGCAAGGTGTTGATCTCTTCCGACCTCGGGTACACTAGAATGTCGGCAGGCCGTGAATTCAGTCCGGGAAGTAAGTATTTCACCTCATATTGGACGACTGCTGCTGCTTTGAACACTTGTCGGCCAAATACCTTCACTACGGCATTGTGCCGGTTAGTCCATCCCAGGCCTTTTTTGCAAAAATCCGCTGCATGGTCACCTTGGTTGTCCATGGGATTGTTGCACTCCGCGCATTGCAGCGGCACAGTGTCGTCAAACACGTGAACTCCCAGGTGGCGGCATAGCATCACTGACCACATCTTATTATAGGTCCGGCTGACCGCAGACGGATGTGCGGTGAGAAAGGCTGCAGCAGGCGTCTCTAAGTATGGCTGGCGGCGGATCCTTCGCCGAATATCAGCTTCCGTATGCAGCGTAGTGCTTGGGAACCTCTCCCATTCGTCTTCTTTCCAGAATACCTTTGCTGCCGACTTGCACCAGGCTCGCTACAATCTGTGTGTATTATCGGGCTTGTTTGCAAGATTGGCCGCTGTCAGCGTTTCTGGGAGACCACCATGTCCGTCAGAGAAGCTTGGGTGTAGTCGTCGGACAAACTGGAGAAGGTGGGTATCTGCATATGCATAGCTTTGAGCACGGTGGTGGGCTACGCTAGGATCATCGGGGCATGTCACTTGTTCGGAGTCGATGACGCTGGCCGCACACGACGCTAGATTCAGCGTTGCCACGTGTGTTAATCCGTGGCCTCCGAGGCGCAACGGAAGAGCCACTTGCTGACGGACCGCACTTGTCATCGCCAAGTTGTTTGACCGCGAGTAATATTCCATCTGTTCTTGGTCAAATCTCATTGCCAGGACGCTTGTTGCACTCGGCGGTTTTAGCTTCATCACATGATGTAGCTTGCATACCGAGGCACAAACACGGTGGAGGTGGAACCGGATGCGAGCATCCCCAATCCCATCGATCAGCGATAACGTGGTTTTGCATCCTGCAATTTTTTCATTGAGAAAGTCCTCCATGAATTAAGGCGAATCGATCGAGGCGCCGAGGAGGACAAGGCCGTGATTTGAGAAGTTCTCATTTGGAAAGCGGTGCAGTAGGGGTGTCTCAGTGGCAGGGTGGCGCGGCCAGAATAGGCGTGTCTTCGCCGGGTTTAGATACAGGCCATGATCAGGTCCCTTAGACCTCAGGATCTCGACAGCCTTGTCGAGCTCAGTGTGATTGCCTACCAGGGGGCAGTCATCACATCGGCTTACCATCTGTGTAAATGGAGTTGGGGTCTGATCGGAAATTTCTCTTGCCAGTGGGTGTATGACAAGGGAGGAACATCAACATACTTGCTGGGTCCCCTTGTTGCATCCCTTCTTGGCTGGGGATGTTTTGTGTCGATGCCGCAGGCAAGATTAGGGACGGCATTTGACGGGCATACACCATGTTCAGAAAGCGGCATAACGACAGCACTTTGGTCTACAGGAGGTCGATCATTTCTGTCTCGAGAAGCGGTTGAACGCATTATGTGCATCCACTGAAACCAGCGCGTAGTCCTCATCTTCACCTTTGGTGGCGCCCAGTCTTCGGGCTTCGTGTACGATCGAATCCAGTCCGCAGTGCACTCCGTTGGCCACCTGTAGTGGAGCGAGGTATTCCCTCGTGTCTTCCAACGCCTGGGCTAAGAGCACTTTTGTCACCAGTCGCCGCGAGGCCGTCCCAATTGCAATGGGGCGGATCTTGTCTGGCCGAGGTTGGATCGGCAACAGTGTCGCAGAGGGGATGAGGGGAATTGTCTCATTTGGGAGGTCTCTGATAGGGGTAAATCGTCCGGAGAAGAGATACTTAGAACCAACTACCCCAAGACGGAGGTGTTGCAAGCGACAAAAGTGCTACCGTGGTATAGTTGAACAAATAAAAAGCAGTGTATATGGGAGAGAGTTGAGAGGGCTACAAGCAAGTATAAAAGGGGCAGGGTCTACCACTGATGCTCTGCGACCAGCTTAGGAAGAAGTTTTCTTGGGTCTGAAGTTGACTCTCAACTTCCTACTACTCGGAGCTTGACCTGAAGTTGTCTGCCAACTTGCTTGACCTCCACTAGAGGAAGCAGTTTACTCGGCTTATATAGACTTTTGGCTATCCTAAAAGTCTTCAAACAAACAGACTAATAACCATAAAATGCATTCACGGGAATCGTGTGAACCAGAGAGACCATTAGAAGATATTTCCTCAAGGTAAATATCTAGGTGCCATACCCATGCCAGCCACCCATCGGCCAGGGGTGGGAATTGATGTGGCCATTATATAGACCTTTCAGAGTCACTCGTAGTATCACCCACAACCTAGAACTGTACTGACATCCACTATGACAGCGTGTCCAAAATAAAAATCAACCGATGAATTTGCCACACTCACCCAAATTAAAAATATCTTGCAAATTCAAAAACTGTAAAAATATCTTCCCAGTTCCAATACTGTATACAATTATGGTCCTCATCTAGATTTTTTCGTGTGCGAATTTGTGCACATCACGCCCTCCCGCTCAAGACGATCGTCCCGGCTCGTCTACATTGTTCTTGTTCTGTTTCCGTTAGCGTTCGCTGTCTTATTGATAAAACGTATGGTCTCTCAAACGGGTACGGATGCAACTGATTACCAATATGATGCTCAAAAAGTGTTGCATTACTGGTACCTTACTTTGTAGCATAGCCTCATATATTGGTTTGATAACATCGAGGTGGGGTTGAATACATTCTTCTTCCGTGACTCTTCCGAATCTTCCAAGAGTGAAAAAAATATGTGATATGCAAACTCTTCTGGAAGATGCCGGAGGAATGGATGCCGATAAGAAAAGAAGACGCGCATCATCAAGAACGAATCTTCGTAAGATAAATGCGGTCCATGTAGCGCCCTAAAACATAAACAGATGCTTATCATGAAATAAGAAATGACCTGCGCATCGTTCGCATCCTCGGAGATATTGCGCAGCCAAAAAGATAATCTTCTTCTTCCGACTGTATGCTGTGCATGGTTGTGAAGGAGAGCTAGAGATGAAGTTGTGGTGGACGGTCCCGATGAATGGCCGCGACCAGCTCCTGACGTACTGGGACCTGCACGAGGTCCTCTCGGGGGACGACCGGAACCTCTTCTGGGCGGGTTGTTGTCTCCGAAGGTCCTCCTCGTATCATCATCACTGCTTCAGGAGGATCCTCGCCGCCTCCAACGTTCCCAATTTGTGGCGGAGAAACGTAAGGTTCCCATAGAGGATACGGGACCAGTCTATACTCCATATCCAGGGGTAAGCGTAACCTCTCAGTCGCAATCTTGGTTGTTCTTGAGAAATACGTAAATTGGACGGATAATATTCAGATACGTTTGCGACAAGTCTCCGATAGCTACCATTCCATACCTCCCTATAGAGTAATGATATATGACTTCCACAAACTCTGGACCTGCTTCCGTGAACCTTCCGTTTTGGAATGAGAATAGAACTCTGATCAATAGTCGGAAATCTTCTTGAGGTAGCAATGGTCCGTTCAACGTACGAAAACATAGGCATATATTAATGTAGAAATGGATGATTACGTGGAGTTCGTAGTAGTCACGCGTAATCGAGATGATCCATTCCCAGGCCCTTTTTCCTCCCATAGGAATCATTCTATAGTTAAAGATGAGTATGCCTCGTGGTTGCGCATAGTCCTGTGTGAGAAGGAATTCTTCAGCCTCTGATGGTAAGGGACCAGACGACGTGCATGGATTGCCCTCCTTGATCTCTTCCCTGAGCTTGAACAGAGCTTATAATGCGGGTGTCTTTCCTCCGTGACGATGCAAGGGTTCGAGTACTTTGTTTGGAAAGCCGGCCACTTCACAGCCTGTTGCATTGCTTTTCCGTGTGCTACAAGTACTTTAGAGCCGACTGAGAAAGTTTGGACTGGAGGCTCTTCATCCTTATTTCTTGTCTGTGTTAGCGCGCGGTGTGATCTCCAGCTTCGGTGGCCAATAGTTCGACCTCTCTACTCTCTTCATCGATAACATTTGTTTCCATATCTCTCTGTAACATTCTAGGAGCTCTTCCGTACATTAGCTCAAACGGTGACCGTCCACTTCTTCCTCTTCTTCGCCGATAGCCGTATAACACTTTTGGTAAGGCATCTTCCCACTGGATTTCATTCTCGGACATAGTTTTCGATATTGATCTGTTTGATGGTTCCAACCATCCTCTCCGCTTTCCCGTTTGACATAGGAGCATATGCGAGAACTGTCTTTAGCTGAATACCTTTTTCTTCCAAGAAACGAAGCAGTGAAGTTGCAGTAAAACAAAGTGCGTTATCGAGATGATCCTTTTTGGAAGACCAAACGGTTCAATTATTTCTTTTTCGATGAATCTCAGGACCACTTCAGCATTGGCCTCCTCAACTGCAACTGCTATTGGCCATCCAGTAAGATGTTCCACCCCTATAAGGGATATTTGTTTCCGGAAGAGGTTTCCTTGAATGGGCCGGCAAAGTCAATTGAAAAGGTTTCAAAGAGACCGGAAACTGGAAAGCCTAGAGTTGTTTATACTTTCGTATTGGCGTGAATTTTTGACAGTTGTCGCAGCTTTTCACGAAGTTATAGACGTCCTTATGGATACTGGGCCACCAGAATCTCTCAGTAACGAATTTTTGGTTGTTTCGAGATCCCAATGCCCTAACTCATCATGAAAAGTCCTCAAGATCTTCATTCTTTCTTTCAAAGGGGCCACTAGTCGAGGACCGGCTTTCGTGTGTCGGAAGAGTTTCCCATTCCATAGTGTAAAAGCCTTTTGATTCCTGCGTACCCAATTTCTGTGTTCAATATCAACCTTTCTCATTTCTAGTCCATCCAGGAATTTAATTAGTCCGTGAATATTAGCTTCGTACTCGTTATTGTTCGGCACTTGCACTCGGCAACTCCGACGATGTCTCGAAGCTTTTTCATTTGGAATCAGTGGATCCCTCAAGCGGGATAGGTAATCGGCAGGCTGATTATTGCGTCCGGGCCTATACACAATTTCAAACCGATATTCTGCGAAAATGTCGAGCCATCGGGCCAAGCGGTGATGTACATCTTTCTTTTGGAATGCTGTCTTAAGTGCCTGGTGATCAGTTATCAAGACAAATTTCTCGAGTGATAAAAGGTATACGCGAAACTTTTTCAGTGCGAAGACACAGCTAGCGCTTCTTTCGCAGACTGAGTATCTCTTTCCGCATCATTCAGAGTGCGACTTGCGAATTGAACAGGGTGTAGTCTTCCGTTTTCATCTTTTTGGGACAAAACGGCACCCAAAGACCGTTCTGAGGCATCTGTCTCCACAACAAATGGTCTCTTGAAATCTGGATACATGAGCACTGGGGGACACATAGCTTATCTTTAAGCTCTTCAAATGCGGTTTGCATTTCCTTGTTCCATAAAAATTTTCCGTTCTTTGTTGTGCTGGCATGTAACGGTGCTGCAGTCTTGGCGAAATCTTTGATAAATCTCCTGTAATATGAGGCCAGTCCTAAGAAGCTTCGAACCTCCGTCTTTGAAGCGGGCCTTGGTGCCAACTTGATTTTTTTCGTTTTCTCTGGATCCACTCTAATTCCCTCTTGGTCGACGATATGACCGAGTAATTGGATAGAAGTTTTCGCAAAGAAGCATTTGCTCAACTTAATTTTCAAGCTATACTCCGATATCCTCTCCACAACTGTCTTGACGTGCGAGATGTGCTGATCCAATGTTTTGAGAATATGACGACATCATCGATATAACTCTTGCAAATGGAAGTCCTTTCAAAACCTCGTTCATCATTCTTTGGAATGTAGCTGGTGCATTCATGAGACCAAAAGGCATCACTTCGAACCTGAATGTACCGGCTTTGCTGGTAAAGTTGTTTTTTCCTTACATTTTTCATCCAATGGAATCTGCCAATAGCCAGTGTAAAGGTCAATTGAGGTGAAATCTCCCGTCCTTCAGGTCCTCGAGGATTCCTCCATTTCGGAATCGGAAATCGATCGGGTATCATTCTCTGGTTCAGTTGTCGGTAATCGACGCAAAAACGCAGCTTTCCATCCTTCTTTGGTGCGACCACAACTGGAAACGACCATGGGGATGAAACTGGCGAATAATATCATTTTCAGCATACTTGTAACATTTTCTGAGATAAATTGGTCATATTTTGGCGGTTGACGTCTAGGCTGTGGTAAATTGGTTGAGTGTCGGTAAGTTCGAACGAGTGAGTAACGGTACACTTGCTTGTCTTAAATCTGATACACTCCATGCAATTACTTCGGAAGATGTTAACATGTCGGATATTTTCAGTGAGGCGGCGGCGGGAAGGTGCTGCACTTTTCCTTGGATTTCTGCCATTTGGCGCCCTTTTTCTTCTTGATCCTCAACCTCAATATTTTGAAGGACCTCTTCCGGCGTGCTCACATCTTCATATATGGAATTCGATATTCTTATTTTCTTTGCAAAGTAATCTTCTTTCATGCTCCGAATTCTCCTTTGATTCGATATTATCGCAAAAAGAAACACATTCAGGGTCAAACTACCTAGAATTCCAGTCGTCATCTGTTTCAAACCCAGAATCATAATCGTCCCATGCCATGTTCATTCCCCCGAGGTACCCTTTTCCACTTCCGAAAGTGTTAGTTGGTTCGAATCTTCGCTGTCATAGCTAGAAGTGAAATCTTCACTGTCCGTTTCTTTTAAATCTTCAGGATGCGTGCTTTTGTCGAAATCCAGGGGCATCTTCACGGTTCTGCCGTCAATATTAACTGAAACGATTTGGTTGCCCAAGTCAATGCAGGTCCCTAGTCTTTCCATGGTAGGGCAGCCAATGATTGCATCGAAAGGGAGATCCGGCATGACAAGAAAGTCTACATCAACTTTAGAGTCCCCAAAGAACACGGAAACCTTGTCAACAGTGCCCATGCATTTTGAGACGGTTCCATCCGCCACAGTTATTCTTCGAGTAGTTGGAATAATTTCGAGACCTAGATCTGTCACCAAAGTTTCTGAAATAAGGTTTGGAACAGCGCCCGAATCGAAAGAGCTTGGGTTTTCATTCCCAATACTTTGACTGGTACTAGTTTAAGACGTCTTGGTGCTGTCGAGGCCGATTGAAGAAACAGTTTCTTACCCTTAGCGGACTTATTAGACCTGATAATTTTTTTGAGTTCTTTTCTCGCATCCTCTGCGTCGCCCCTCAAAAGTTGACCAAACGTTATCCCAGTTGGGGGATGCAAGCTCAGCCACCAAATTGTACTTCTTCACATATTCTAGTACGTCCTTAGGATACTCTTAAATTTCTTACTCTTTTCGTCTTCTTGGCCGGAGTGACTCCCACTCCTGGAACAACTTGATCAGACCTCTTGGTTCGAGGAGGTACAGGTGCTGGGATATGCTCCAGCATTCCATAATCTAGCCTAGGTTTTTCGATAAAATGTTCCCTTCCCCATCCCTTTTTGTCACATTGACTTGACTGATTTCTTCAGCGATGGATACGTTACCGGCATCCGTCAACCTTTGATCCTTCTGTTTTGTAAGATTTCTCTGGTCCTGACTCACTCCTTGCGTCCGATAAATTTGCTCTTCTGTTGTCTTTAGACCAGCAGTTACTTTCATGATGCCCATATCGACCGCACTTTCCACAACGAGTGTTTCTATGTGGATTATCAGGACACCTATTTGCAAAGTGTCCAGGCTTGTGACAGTAGGAACAGACTTCTGCGGCCTTGGGGGCCCCAGACTGGTTCTTCTTAATGGTAAGAGTAAGGCTTTCCAACTGCGAGGTTATCATGTCAAGTCGATTATCGAATCGGGTTTCCAACCTTTCTTCCAAGTTTTTGACATCGCTCCTGACTGATTCCAATGCTGCTGCGCTAGTCGCTGGCCTTTGATAATTCTTTTCAGGATGTACGATAGACACCGATGTGCGGAGTTTCCCTCGGTACCTCACTCAGTGACTGAAACGTCTCCGAATTTTTGACAAATTCTACTATGGTACCCTTCAGTTCATTAAAAGTGTGAGGGCCCTTGATGAGGAGGAAATCGGAGAGCCGCTTATCCCCATCGCCGCCTTACGCAGCATTCCGTACTTGGCTTGGGCGTTGAACCCAGCCTTTTCATAAGATCACACAAGTATACCAATGAGCTTAACAAATCGTCGAAGTTGAGCCGGGCCTCTATGGCGGTACGAATCATCTCATCTGGTTCTACCTCCTTAGCATTCTTTCACAAGCCACTCACATACCTCACCGAAGTTACGCCCATTCCCGTTAAGAGACCACCCGTTGATAAACTTGGCCTTATATTTGTGCTTTGCGTCACCATGAAGATAGGCGAAGATACTTCGGCCTTCTCTTCATCGCTCTTCTCACGCATCACAACGTTGACATATGTATAGAGAAACTCCTCAACGTCTTCATTCTTGCCCCCTGTGAACGTTATACGAGCAGCGTTGAGATCCATGATTACAGAAAAGAAATCCCCTCGAATGGTTCCCTAAGACTGCTCAACTCGAATACCTCGGGTGCAACCCCCTCCACAAGAGTACCAAATGATAGGGGTAAATCGTCGGGAGAAGAGATACTTAGAACCAACTACCCCAAGACGGAGGTGTTGCGAGCGACAAAAGTGCTACCGTGGTATAGTTGAACAAATAAAAAGGAGTGTATATGGGAGAGAGTTGAGAGGGCTACAAGCAAGTATAAAAGGGGCAGGGTCTACCACTGATGCTCTGCGACCAGCTTAGGAAAAAGTTTTCTTGGGTCTGAAGTTGACTCTCAACTTCCTACTACTCGGAGCTTGACCTGAAGTTGTCTGCCAACTTGCTTGACCTCCAAGAGGAAGCAGTTTACTCGGCTTATATAGACTTTTGGCATCCTAAAGTCTCAATCAAACATACTAATAACCATAAAATGCATTCACGGGAATCGTGTGAACCAGAGAGACCATTAGAAGATATTTCCTCAAGGTAAATATCTAGGTGCCATACCCATGCCAGCCACCCATCGGCCAGGGGTGGGAATTGATGTGGCCATTATATAGACCTTTCAGAGTCACTCGTAGTATCACCCACAACCTAGAACTGTACTGACATCCACTATGACAGCGTGTCCTAAAATAAAAAATCAACCGATGAATTTGCCACACTCACCCAAATTAAAAATATCTTGCAAATTCAAAAACTGTAAAAATATCTTCCCAGTTCCAATACTGTATACAATTATGGTCCTCATCTAGATTTTTTCGTGTGCGAATTTGCGCACATCAGATGTCACCGCTAATTTGGCCTTGGGGTAACGCAGGAATCCTTGAGTAAAGAAGCCCCAGGTCTTCTATTGAACGAAACCTTGTACGATGAATAGTGTTCAGTGTGCGTCAACTCTCAATGTTCATTTCTTGGTGGTCTTTTGCCAGTCCACTGGTAACTCATTTCTGATCTAGATTGGCTGGCCCGTGGGCAAAAGAATCGACGTTAACAGGTTTCACTGTTGCTGCGCGAGAGCATTGCCAAAACTTACGTCGCCATTTTCGCGCACATACGTAAAGACGAAGATAGGGCCGCTCATACGATCTGGCCCTGTCGGATAGGGTTAATCAAAGTTTACTTTCAATCGCCCTAAGCGACAAGATTTCTAAAGACTGGATTTAGGTCAGAGGAAAAAGGTTGTTATGATGTTCCGTGCAAAAATGCAGTCGCCGTTACATTGAATGGCCCTCATACCAATTTAGGAATGGGACAACGAGTACTGGTCAAAGGAATTCCATATCCCTAATCGGTTATTTGCTTCCCTTTGCAGGTTCGAGAAAGGCGCAACCTGCTGTCAGAAATTCATCGATTAAGGTATCTATCCTGGAAATGGCGCCCTTGGGTGCGTGACGTATTGCCTTCAACACTGCAACCTGTTGTACAATTGCCATGAGCTTGACGAATTGTTTTTTGTATTCTTCGACATAGCATACCGTGCGATTTCCACAAATCAAAGGTTATAGCTGGTATGATTGCTCTCCGACCCCTGCTGGTGATTCTTGCTAACCATGTCCATCCGAGATCCAACGAAAATGGGTTTAACTCATTTGACACCGTTTGCTGTAAACCCGAGCACGTTGTCTGTATAAATTGCAGCCGCGAAGAGGCTAACACACCCGCAACATCTTTTCCATGTAGCCCTCTGGTGCCTCCCCATCTTTGTACCAATTCGTAATCTGAAATCCTCCGCAGCTTCGCCCTTGTCCTGTATTGGATATGCCGGGATGAACATAGACGCAGTGCTACAAAATGCCCCGAGAAAAGTATCCGCATCGAGAAGGGTCTTGGAAACCAGCGGCGACCCAACGATGACAGCGCCTACAGCAAACGCAGCTGTACGATTTAGGGTCACGCTGCCATCCGACTCGCTCACCAGCCTCTGGGCAATTTCTTCATTGCAAACGCCTCCCATAGGAGCCGCCGCCTGATAGAGCATTGCGAAGTACCTTGCAAAGATTCTGAAGCTTCACCGACACTCTCTTGACAGTGGCGAAAATTTGATTAACCATAAGATTAGTCTGCTTTTTCACTTCCAGTCTGGGTTTCCTCAATGATGGATCACGACGAAAGGGATCCGCTTCGTCGCACAACCTGTCCCCTCCTGTATATGTGGGAACATCTGCTGGGGCCTCCTGAATTTCTAGAATCTATCCACACTAGGCCGGATTGCCTCTTACAATGGGCGGTCGCTCCAACCCGCTCGGATCACTTCGGGGACCTAACTTTGGCTTTTCGGCATCAGCTTGGGCCGTTCTTCATTAGACTTGGCCGTAGTGTCAATACTTTTTTGTTTGGTGGCACTAGAGGCCTCGTTGCTGGTGAGAACATTACTGGGCGGGTAGGAGCATGCACCGGGTGTGTGGAAATCTTTTACAGAAACGAAAGACCCTAAAGCAAGGGTTAGGGGGAAGACCAATAATTACTACTCAGGCACGCGGCGGGTATTGACCTGGCGGGCTGCATCCATGAAGGCAAAACGAAAAGCGTCGGGTAACGGCTTATGGGAGCTGTTTCAAGCTGCAATGGGTTTGACTTGGGGCGGTTAAGGGCCTCAGCCTCTTTCTTTGCTTGGGCAAGTCTTTCAAGTTTTCTCTTCGCTTCAGCGGCACGCAAGCACTTGGATTTTGCGTCGGCTTCTCTTCTCTCCAGGGTTCGCTGGTGCAAAAACTCTGGCACTTTGTTCTCTCTCTCTCCTCCTCCAATTTTGCCAATCTGAGTTGTTTCGCCGTTTCCTCTTCACGTTCACGACGCTCGAGATCCAGAACGTAACGCTTCCTCAATTCGCGACCTGACGACGCTTGGCAAGAAAGGAAGGGGATGATGCTACTTTTCCAAATGGAGAGGATTTATCTGTTGGCTGTGGTAGGAACCGCTCGAAGGAAGCGGCGGAT